>JACBKR010000570.1:0-70147 GCA_014218235.1 Colocasia esculenta
AACAGAACGTACCTTGGGCTGCAAGGTGATTAGAGGAAGAGGAAGAGCTCGCTGTCCAGTTGGGGGACCTCGGCGCAGGAGCTCCATTGCTCATTCGCTTGCTATACACCGTGTTACAGAGTGCTGTATAAATATGCTACCGATCGGATTACAACCTCCAAAAATTCAAATCAAATCCATGGGATGGAGATTCTCTGCTCTGTATTGTCAAATCATTCTGAAATGCGCCGCACTAGACATCACTGCTTGACCGGCTGACATCATTGCTTTCACAGGCTGTGGAGAAAGTGGGGAGCTGGAGGAAGAAGACGATGATGTACAGTAAAAAGACGGTGACAACCCTCGGTTAACCAGGTTAACCAGTTGTAACCAACTCCACTACCCTGGGTACGATCACCTTGCTTTAACCCCTGGTTATCGAGATATCCTGGTTATAGTAACCAGCTTACCAAAGTCCATTTCTATGTTAACCATGTATATACCCCCAGATAACCCAGGCTATAACCTTTAATAAGAGATCATTCAGGATGTGTACCGTGGTTAGTCAACGCTCCACCAGAAATAAAATTTATTAATCATTATCCAAGACATTCAAAAGACTTTGAATCGATGGGGCATGATCAAAATCTCACACATAAACATACAAGGAAACACAGCAGCCGCTATAGCTAGCTAGCAAAACAAGTGACAGCAGCAAAATTTGACATCCACTGGGATAATGTGATTCCACAGGAGATCTCAATGGGGTCTTCAAACCTCCGTAATCGGGAACTGCTCTATATAAAGTTGTTTGCTGGCCCTTGTTTTTATTTTCTACGTTTTTTTTTTCCTGATGTTGTCTTCTGAATTGTCCTGTGTTGCTGTTTGTCCCTTGTTTATGTTCTGTAAAATTTTGAATTTACGTAGTTTGACCGAAGCTTTCTAACTCCTCTCAATTAATAAAATAAAAAAAAAACTCATCGAGAAAATATACATGTGGTCAATACTGCTCTCAGGATACTGATCACAGTATTTGGAATCTGAAACGTTTTAGAACATCAACCCAACCAACAAATTAATGAACATGAGAGATTCATATATATATATAATGTATGTACGTATAATGTAACAGTTAAGATTTTGATCAAAGAAAGTGACAATTTGATGATATCTCTGCCGCATATATCTTATCTTTTATATGAGGCAAGGACATCCACAAGAATTAGTGATACCCGGCCCTTTCTTTTCCCCATTCAAGTACAATAATTAACAGCAAGTTCACAACTCTGGTGACCTTTAATTTGTTCGGGCGGGCAAACCACTTCCAAAGTCACAAATTAAGCATAACTTGGCCTCCACCATGGACGCCCTCACCACATTTTTGTGCATGATCAATATCCCCTCTCGTGGACGCGAGAATTAATAACGCCACAAGCTGGTACTGCTAGCTAGTAGCTTCCTTGTGGTCAGGGACAGATCATCTAGAGACAAACCAGTGGGGTCATGTGACTCCACTGGATTTTTAAAACTCTATTGATGTGCTTAAAATTTTCTATTAAATTAATTTGGTTGGAAAATTTTCTAAAAGGAGTGACCCCATTGAAAAAATTCCTGGATCCGTCTATGCTTGTGGTGCATGTAGCTCGTTTTGCGCTGCCGCATGTATGTATGTATCACACCTCCTCACTAGTGTCATTTCGTATCTATACTATTCTAATAAAACTCAGTCTGGAGCAGCACCAGAAGCAGAGTTTTCCCGCCTAAACCTCTCCACTAAATCTATCTATATCGCAGCTAAATATGGTTAAGCAAAATCCGGGTAAACAAATCCTAACATATAGCAGCTAACATAAAATAATAAATCTATCAACTTTAACACACCTTCCGTAAAGTAAGTCTCAAATAAAATAATAAATCTATCAACTTTAACACACCTCCCGTAAGGCAAGTCTCAAACATTAATTGTCACTAAATCAACGAAGAAATCTTTCTAAACAGATAAGATACTCACCATCTAAAAAATCTTACTAAATCGAGCAGATCATAATTTTTTAGAAAAAAATTAATTTTAAGCCTACCTTCGTGCAGTCTACCTTCCTTTGTTTTAAGAACAAACTTTCCCTGTTTAGTTTAACAAATTTTTTGTAATAAAAATTATATACTTTATAAATAATATTTTTTATTTATCTTAATATTTTTATAATAACTACCGTGCATCGCACGGATTTTCAACTAGTTACGTACTATCTTCCACTTTTTAACGAAATAAATAAAAGCCATCCATGCCAGCTGCAATGTGGCTCCTTCACACCCGGCCACCAAGGACATGCAGCAAAACCACACAGCTATTTTGATCATCAAATTGTTATATGTCCTAAGTTCTGATGAGGCAGATTTCGGTCAAAGGGTAGTGTTTATATACTAGGCCAACCTCAAGAGGCCAAGTCAAGAGCTTGGGGAGTTGGAGGAAGAGGATGCCTAAAGCTTACTCCGGAGCCAGCAGCAACATGCGAGGGAAAGGAACGTTTGGAGAAGAGGCACACCGCCGGAAATTAGGAGCGGACGAAAGGAAACGTGGAAATAAGAAGATGGATAAATAAAATAAATTATTAAAAATATAGAGAGTCAAAATATAAATTAATAAATTCATCACTCATTATCTTATTAAAATATAAGAGAGAAAAAAATTTATGGGGGACATGACCCCCTCCAATGGTAACATGGGTCCGTCTCTGTTGAAAATGAGTGTCTTTTGTCGATGGACGATACGACACGTGATCGGTAATGATTAATCAATCTCAAGAAAGTCTTCCCAAAACCAATATTTTAACAGTCAAATTAGTCCGATTCAATACGAACTCAGAGTTCAATTCAAGAAGAGGAGGGAGAGAAATGAGCAAGTGGACCAGACTTTAGTTGCCACTCGTCCTCCTCTCCTCTTACGTGTGCATGTTGACAACTAAGGGAAGAAAGGAAATAAAAACATCTTATGTGAGACTAAAATCCCTCTAGATATCTCCCTTTTTTCCCATTTGGTTCTTCCTCTAAAGGGTACGTTTGTTTGAAAGTAAAATCCCGTTAGAAAACAATTTTCAAGGAAAATTTTAAGTTTTAGATCATTTGATACCTTTTGTTATTGCATGCGTAACATAGGTCGGCTTAGGTCGTGGTGACCGTTGAGTTACGTCTTGCCAAGAGTGAGCCGAGACGATCAAGTCGATGATTTTCGTCTGAGACGCGTTTAAAATGTTACTGTATGCGTAACATAGGTCGGCTCAGGCCGAAGTGACCGCTGAAGTGCTTCTCGCCAAAGAGTGAGCCGAGACAACCAAGCCCATGATTTTCGTCTGAGATGCGCTTGAAATGTTACTGTATGCGTAACATAGGTCGGCTCAGGTCGAGGTGACCGCTGAGTTGCTTCTCGCCAAAGAGTGAGTCGAGACGACCAAGCTGATGATTTTCGTCTGAGGCGCGCTTGGCTGACAGGTGACGCTGGTTCCGAGCTCCCGATCTGACCTGCAAAACCCGTTGAGAGATCTTGGAGGGGAGACACTCCGACTCTCTTGTTAATCACTAGCCGAGAAGAATAGTCTAACTTTGGGTGGAACAACGTACCTGCGCCTGTAGGGTGTCTGCCTCTTATATAGTGTTAGGACAACTGTGTAACAGCTGGACGACCCCGCCAATCTCGCTGGGGGTTTCCGTGATTAATGCCGAATGGAAGTTGCCACCGCCCTGCCAGGTCATCGTGACCGTGGTCTTAATAGCTACAATTATCAGCCCCGTAATCTTCGGACCTACCTTACCTACCTTGTCGACGACGTGACCGACGTTCCGGGGAGCCCACGATTATGATGAGCTCCACGTCGGCTACGTCCGACATGAAAGGGTTCAAGGCTGAGCTCAAGAAGATGGCCCGAGGAGTAAAGCTGATCGGATATCTCCGACTTGACTCGTCGGATAGTATACTTTTCCTCGATATAAAAAGGATGTCGACCTGTGCCCTTGATGAGGTCGGCCGAGCCCGAGGATTGAACCAACTTGTCGAGATATTCCCGTATCATTGGCCCCCCAGGTTCGCGTTGGACTGCGAACGCGGGCCGAGGTGAATCTGATGTAATTTTTTGCCAGAATATATGCATGTGGAACGTGCCTCTGTCAGCCCACGTGGACCGCATGATGCCATGTCACCTTCGGTCAGACGCCGCCCTACCATGAAGTCATATCATTACGTTGTTAGAGCCGTCCTGCGCCGCGCTGTCGCTTCATCTACTGTATGGCGTCGTCAACCGTCACAATGCCTCCTCGACTTCCGCACGCCATCATGGGCTTCTCGCTGCCCGCGCCGATCGGAATCCGGGGTGAAGCCCGGCGGCCAATCCTGTAACGCCATGTGTCAAGATCTGAACTACCATTCGTAGCCGATGAATCTTCACCGTTGGATATGATTGGTACCCTGACACTATAAATATTGGGGTCTGCGGCCGAAAAACTACCCTTGTTTTTACACGCGATCCGCCCTCAGACGACCAGTCGATGTGCCGACGACATTCGCACGGACGTCTGAGCCCTCGACGTCCGACCTTGCTCCTCGCTTGCTTCCTTCAGAGGTAAGCGATGCCTTCATCTAGTTCTTTCACTTTTTCTTCTTCTGGTCCTCGCCTTCCTGAGGACTCATCGGCTGGAGGTTCTCCTTCTGAGGACTTCTCTTCCTCGTCTGAAGCATCCTTGTCCTCTTGCCCTTCTGAGAGGACGACCGTCCCGGAGGCTTCTCGGCCCGACGTCCAGGCGTCGGGGCCTACCGAAGAGTCTTCCGTCCTCCACGTTAGTCCTGGGTCGTATGTACCCAGGAAACCCTCCTCTCACACCTCGGGTTCTCGTCGTCTGGCCGACAATGTCACCGACGCCCGTTGTGAGATTGAATCTGAGACTTTTAAATGGATGAGGAATCATCCATGTCTCATCCTTCCCGAGCATTTCGTAATGTATGCTAACAAACAACTCCGAGCTCACTATTCTATGGAGAATGGGGTCTGCCTCTATTCTGAGGCCGTCCGACCAGGCTTCCGGCTGCCTCTCCATCCCTTCATTATCTTTCTCATTCTCAAGCTAGGGGCTGCTCCATCGCAGCTGACACCAAACTCATGGAGGTCGGTTGTCGGCTTCCTGGCAGCTTGTGCCCTAGCCGAGGTCCTTTTGACCACTCGACTCTTCTTCTATTGCTTCTCGGTTAAGGCTTTTGGTGACTGGCTGTACTTCGCAGCTCGGTCAGGTTTGGCAAATACTTGGCCGAATTCCGTCGTCTGTCCACAACTGGAAGAGGAACTTCGTCTTCATCCACTGTCCATCCGGATGGCACTTTCCGACCACCTGGTCCGCAATCAATATTCGAGACAAGGCCTTTCGTTCCCCGAACCTTGTTGAATCTGAGCTCTCAGAGTTCGAGTCTCTGCAGGCGGTGGAGCCTCCCGACCTGCTTGAGCCTTCCGAGAAGCTGTTCGAGCTGATAGCCGAGGCCGAATGAGGTCTGAACTGTGATTCTCTTATTTGATTGTTAATACAATCTTAGGATAACTGACCTTCTTTTCGTGCAGCGATGGCTGACAAGGGAACATCGTCGGCTCCTTCTGCCAATAAAAGCGTCAGACCTTCTCTCGCCGAGGTGGCCGAGAGGGAGCTCATGTTGTCCCGGGGCAAGAAGAAGGTGAGCCGAGGTGCAAAGCACGCTTGTCCTGCCGAGACCGACGTGCCGATCGTCGTCCCAGACTCAACACCCCTCAAAGAGCAGCATATCCCCGAGACGACGGAGCCGAGCAAACGTCCTCGACCAGTAGCAGACAAGTCAGCCGACGTCACTACCTCGGTCGTTTTCCAGCCGAGGTCATCTGGGCGATCCGGAGGGCTCAGCGCCACTGAGTGGGGGAGGCAAGCACTTCCGGCTAAAGCGAAGGTCCCGACCTCGGGCGTGAGGTCAAGCCAAATAATAGAGGACTTCTACTCGTCTGTTTAGGGCGTGATGGCCCAGTTTAAAGGAATTCTTTATCGGGTCGAGACCTCTAGAGCTTCCACCGAGGTGTGCCTAGCCGAGGTTGGGAGGAAGCTAGTGGCCGAGAAGGATCTTCGTGCCAAGGAGGCCGAGCGAGTGAACAAAGCCGAGGCTAGGGCCGACAAACTCCTGAAGTCACTTCAGGCCGAGAAGGAGGCCCACCAAGCTGAGCTCTTGGCACATGAGAAGACCAAGGCGAGCACTGCTCAATTGGTGGCCGATGAGCGAGAGAAGGCGATCGCCGATGCCGTTGCAGAGTACGCGAGTCTGACGAGCTCAAGGCCGAGGTCGTCAAGCTCTACCGTCAAGGGTACGACTTCTGTCTAAAGCGCGTTCGGGAACACTTCCCGAGCATTGACCTCTCCGAGGTCATGTTTGACGCAGAAGAGGACGAGGAAACTGATGCCGATGACCGGGACGATATCATGGCTGCTGTCGTTGACGATGCGTTGACTGCTGCAGTTGACGGCGCGCCGGAGACAGCCGCCGAAGCCGTCATTGCCGATGAGTCAGTTGTGCCCGACAACGAGGATACTCAGGTCGGCCATGATGACATTGTTGTGGACTAGGTGCCTTGTATTTGTACATGGCGCATCGCCGCACACTGTACCCCTTCTCTTTATCAATGAGATTTTGCAAACTTTTTGTCAACTATATTGACTTTCGTATTTGTCGTAGAACTTTTTAGCCTTAAGCCTGTCTACATGTCGGATTTTGATTCCCGACGAGCGCATAAGCGATCTCGACATGAAAACAAGCCTTTACGAATGCCAGAGCGACCTTGTACTGGAGGTCGGTTCATACATTTATCGAAAAATGTCAATTCTCGAGGTCGGCCCAGACCTCTATGACCGCTGAAAATTCGTGAGGTAGACTCAGACCTGTCTTGTAGACGTCAATTCTCGAGCTTGGCTTGGACTTCTACGACCTACGGAAAAAGTTTCACGTCATGCGGTCATTGTCTCTTCGTTCCCGAAAAGTCTAAGTGACCATGTTTTAACGAACAATGACGTCTACGTTCATTACATGCGCCGAAGCGACCATGCCACCAATTCCTGTCGGACGTCGTCTCTTAGTTCCAGGAGAGTGCCGAAGCGACCTCGTCTGGTGAACTATGACGTTCACGTTCACTGCATGTGCCGAAGCGACCACGCCATCAATTCACGTCAGACGTCGTCTCTCAGTTCCAAAAGAGTGCCGAAGCGACCTCGTCCGGCGAACCACGACATCCACGTTCACTGCGTGTGCCGAAGCGACCACGCCATCAATTCACGTCAGACGTCGTCTCTCAGTTCTAGGAGAGTGCCGAAGCAACCTCGTCCGACGAACTACGGCATCCACGTTCAATGCGTGTGCCGAAGCGACCACGCCATCAATTCACGTCGGACGTCGTCTCTCAGTTCCAAGAGAGTACCGAAGCGACCTCGTCCGGCGAACTACGACGTCCACGTTCACTGCGTGTGCCGAATCGACCACGTCATCAATTCACGTCGGACGTCGTCTTTCAGTTCCAGGAGAGTGCCGAAGCGACCTCGTCCGGCGAACCACGACATCGACGTTCACTGCGTGTGCCAAAGCGACCACGCCATCAATTCACGTCGGACGTCATCTCTCAGTTCCAGGAGAGTGCCGAAGCGACCTCGTCCGACGAACTATGACGTCCACGTTCACTGCGTGTGCCGAAGTGACCACGCCATCAATTCACGTTGGACGTCGTCTCTCAGTTCCAAGAGAGTGCCGAAGCGACATCGTCCGGCGAACTACGACGTCCACGTTCACTACGCTGTTCTCGTGCTATTGGGAGGATACTATAAAGCGACTCGTCCATTTTCCATCATTCAATCACAGTTACATCATGCAAGCCATTCACAAATTCGACTTCGTCAACAAATACTACAAGTTCTTGAGATAACCGACCTGCTCATCTTAAACAACTCATCGTCCTCGTGACCGATGACTTTAATTACAGTACGAGTTTACAACTCTAAGAGTGCACGTAAACGGTATTCGATATGACTAAAAATATGTGGATTAAGGTCGCCGACCAGCGTCTGAGGCAGACCATTGGCATTTGAGCTGGTTGTGCGAGATCTACTGAAAAAGTAGGGGAATAACCCAAGACGATGCTCTAAGCGACTCGTCATGTCCCCTTAACCGTCCACTGGACAAACTCGCCGAGGTAACCTTATATACTGTTGGTCGGCCCCCTTGTCGATCATAGATTATGCCCAGGGGGCTTCTCAGTTTCCGCACTTAGTTGAGTTCAACTAAAGGGGTGTGAGGAAAGCCATACTGACATTTAGTAGCGTTTTCCACAGACGGCGCCAATGTTACTGTAAGCGTAACATAGGTCGGCTCAGGCCGAGGTGACCGCTGAGGTGCTTCTCACCAAAGAGTGAGTCGAGACGACCAAGCCGATGATTTCCGTCTGAGGCGCGCTTGAAATATTACTGTATGCGTAACATAGGTCGGCTCAGGCCGAGGTGATCGCTGAGGTGCTTCTCGCCAAAGAGTGAGCCGAGACAACCAAGCCGATGATTTTTGTCTGAGGCGCGCTTGGCCAACGGGTGATGCTGGTTCTGAGCTCCCGATCTGACCTGCAAAACCCACCGAGATACCTCGGCGGGGAGACACTCCGACGCTCTTGTCAGTCGCTAGCTGAGCAGAATGGTCTAGCCTCGGGTAGAACAACGTACCTGCGCCTGTGGAGTGTCTGCCTCTTATATAGTGTTAGGACAACTGTGTAATAGCTAGACGACCCCGCCAATCTCGCTGGGGGTTTCCGTGATTAATGCCGGATTGGAAGTTGCCACCGCCCTACCAGGTCATCGTGATCGTGGTCTTAATAGCCGCAATTATCAACCCCGTAATCTTCGGACCTTACCTTACCTGCCTTGTCGGCAACGTGACCGACGTTCCGAGGAGCCCGCGATTATGCTGAGCTCCACGTCGGCTACATCCGAGATGAAAGGGTTCAAGGTCGAGCTCAAGAAGACGGCCCGAGGAGTAAGCTGATCGGATATCTCCGACTTGACTCGTCGGATAGTATGCTTTTCCTCGATATAAAAAGGATGTTGACCTGTGCCCTTGATGAGGTCAGCCGAGCCCGAGGATTGAACCGTCCTGTTGGGATATTCCCGTATCACCTTTGAAAAACAAAATCTGGAAAACTTTATCATTAAAATTCCAGATTTTGGCATCCGCCATCAAAACGCGGAGGCCATTTTCTGCTGCGCTATTTTCTTCTGAAATTTGTGCTAGGTACAGTGACAATTTTATAGGTACTATTCATTTAAGTTGTTTTTTTTATTTTTTTCCACTCATTTAAGTAGTCTTTGTCAAATTTAATTAATTTTCATTAGTTAATTTAATTTTTTATTTTTATTAAAATATATGTAGAATACTATTCATTCAAATTGTGTTTTTATTTTATTTCTCTTACTTTAAATTGTCTATGTCAAAGTTATTTGTTTTGCACTATTTATTTATTTTTATTTAAAAAATAAAAATAAAATAAAATAAAATAAAATTTTGATGAATAGTACACTAGGAGTATGTACCCCCTCTCATTAGAGTGGGCCATAATGTCTCATGTCCCAATGCAACTCTATAATAAAAGTTTACATTTAATGTTGTTGACTTTTTTTTTTAATTATCTATCTATACTAATATATAATTTCTCAGTCTTGGTACTGCCACGTTGCAGCACCAGAACAATTCTACTCTTACAAAAAATTATTTAAAAAACTAATTAGTAAAACTACTATTTATGTACTGCCAAAATATAGCACAATCCCTCTCTGCCCCAGTGACACTTCCAAAATTAATTTTAAATTATCTATCTTTTGCATCCACTTTTAATACGCTTTAATGGCAACCAAGACCCTTCATCTAGCTATGTTTAGAAGATACGTATCTCTCTCTCTCTCTCAATATTCCACAATATCCCAGCTTCTTTAATTTTCCGCCACAAAATATCACACCAAACTCACAAGTGGCAACATATGTGCAAGATTTAAAATTCAAATCTTGTACTTTTTCTCTTTTTGACCATCTTTTTTTCCCGCTTATAATTTCCTTTTCCAACTATATTTCCACCCTTCTCTGTTTTCCCATCCTTTCCTCCTCCTCTCTCCCTCCCAACCACCAGCCGGCCTTGCCTAGCTTCCCTCCGTCTCCTTCCGCTCCTGTTCCCGCCTAAATATCCCCTGAAAAAATAGAAATAAAATCATGATTACAGTGAAGCCTGCATATCTCTGGTACACCAAATGGCGACCTCTGCACTCCATTCCCTCCTCCAATAAACCACACAGCAGGGTTTGAGTTGTCACGGTAAGTTCTTCCCATGAAAACGTGCTTCCACAGTAGCACCGAAGCTGGTCCTCCCCCCTCCGCCGACGCAGCCCCACCTCCCTCCCCTTCCCTCCTCCTGTCGACCGCCTTCTTCACAACATCTTGCACCTGGGCACGGCACTCGAGCTTCTCCTGCTGCTTCGTGGAGCTCTGGAGCGGCTTCTTCAGAGCCTACACACGCTTCTCATTTTGCCCCCTCATCTGCCTGCGAGGCATATCCCCATGAAAAGAGGTACAAAGGCAGGAACGATGTGTCTCCTCTACTGCAAGCATTATGCAGGTGCCAGAGCTGCTCCTATCGCCACGATCATAGCCCACGGCTACGCATTTAACCTGCGCACGACGACCCAAGTGGGAGGAGGTGGGAACTTAAAAACAGGTGAAGACGAAAGCTTTAAGCTGCTGCATCAAGGAAAAGATCTTAGATTTTTTTTTTTACCACGCAGCAGGACAGTGAGATGCAGTAACTCCTATTAGACATGTTCTAAAACTGGTACTGTCAGATATTAATGGTGGTCCACGGCGTAACCTTCCGGTTTACCACGGTATCGACATCGACCAGGAGACGGGCACCGTTTACATGTAACACAAGCACAGAACTCATCTATTTCTTTAGATCATTATACTCGAAGCTTCAAATGATATCAGATATCACGAAATTACTGATGGTTAATAATTTGCTTGCAGGGAATTCATCTTGGCAACAATAGCCGGAGACAAAACGGGAAGACTGATGAGGTATGACCCGACGATGGGAGAGCTGCGAGTGCTGCTCGACGAGTTGTCGTTCCCCAATGGAGTGGCGCTGAGCAGAGACGATAACTTCCTCCTCGTGGTGGAGACCATTCCCTGCAGGGTTCTTCGGTACTGGCTGCGCACGCCCAGGGCCGGCACAGTGGAGGTGTTCATGGACCTACCGGGCTTCCCAGACAACATCAAGAGGAGCCCGAGGGGGGGGGGGGGCTTCTGGGTGGCGCTGCACTCCAAGAGGAGCAAGTTCCTGCAGTGGGTCTCCTGAGTTTCAGGTCTTGCTCCAGCGCGCCGAGGAGGAGTTTGGGTTCGGCTACGAGACCGGCGTCATCCTCCCCGCAATTTGTTGATCAGTGGGTCTCCTGAGTTCGAGGTCCTGCTCCCCTGCAATTCATGACTTGCGGCCACTTTGGTCTCCTTCTCATGGCTTGCCAGATTTTTGATCGCCTATTCTGCCCCTTGGGCGTGCCCATGCATGGTTCAGTGCTGTCATCTACACTTTCCCCAAGTTCACTGCCAACGCTTACCACGGCGTCGCCAACGTCCTTTTAGCTTTCCATGCACATGTACTCATATTTACGATTCTTATTCTTACTATATTCTTTCTTACTTTTAAAGAGGATAATTTAGAAGAGTAGATGAATAAATAATTCTTCGTATTTATAATTTCTATTCTTACTATTTTCCTTTCAATATTATGGTCAGTGAATGGTTTTATTTATTGTATTAACATAAGAATAACATCTCATTTTATTACTTGAATATTTCAATAATCTACGAGAATTCTTCTCCCACCTAAACTAAAAAGAAGAACTATAATATTCTATTGAAAAAAATCACAGCTAAAAAAATCTCTACAATATCTACACGAAAACATGGCAAGCAGAATTAACATAATCGGTGTCTATTCTATCAACTTTAAAACACCTATTAAGAAGGAAGACTCAATTTTAAATCTTCCTAACATACTCACTGTGCTATCTAAATATGCTATCACATATTAAAAAAAAACTTTCAATTTTAACAAAGACATTTGTTGTTCAAAGGTAAGTCTAAAAACTAAAAAAAAAATACAATAAGTGCTACCACGTCAGAATAAAAATTTTCGCCCCAAAACAAAATAAATAAGTTCACAAAATCAGATCTATTGATTTGAAAATCGATCTGATGAGAACACATAAAAAAATCGGATAATCTATTTTAGATGAAAAGAGGCAGACCAGCCTAGACCTTTCTCCAAATAAATGTTCCTTTTTATTTCTCCTCCATCCCACCTTTCGCAACGAGACCTTGACGTGCAAATAGAATATTTTTTAAACCTTTCCATTATGCCTTATGGCATTTCAACTTGCTATCTTTAACCTCCATGCGTGCTAAATGGTAAACATTGCATGCATGCCACCTATATTTTATTCAGTGCTGGCTCCTCTCAATATGTTAAAATTTTGATAAACACGTAGCAAAGTTGGTGTGGAGAGAATATATATATATATTATATATATATATATATAATATATATATATATATATATATATATATATATATATATATGCAACAAGACTTTCATGCTACTTTTAGCCTACATTCAGCATGTTAATATATGCTTTTGAGAAATAAATTAGTTAATTAAGTTTTGATTCTGAATGTTGTGGTTTTAGTACAATACTAACACTTCCTCTCTCTTTGCTATTTTAACTCCATCTCTCTATCTCACATATCTCCAAAAAATACCAGTATAAAAATATCTGAACTAATATTATTTGCTTTAATATTTTCAGAATTTAGTTGAAAATGTTAAACTAGATCCCACGTCAAACAAAGTGAATAAATTGCTGATGTGATAATGAAAGTAAAAGTGAAAAATAATTTAGTCTTTTTTATATCTACACGTCAACATAAATGTCATATTAATGAAATTTCTTTTTATGATCCATGATATATGTTCAATTACATGTTCTTGAAGTGGAATCACTCCAATGAAGATAACTACTTCATACAATGATCGTAAAGAAGATCCATTTGGTAATACATTCCTACACAATATTCATACAATAAGATGAAGAAGACTAAAGTTGAAAAGAAAGGCGTTGAAATTTGATAATTTGTTTGATATTTATGACTGTTATTTATAGACTTACACTTCATGATATAGACCAATCTTTCATATGGACTTCTTTTTTACCGAAGATATTTACTTTAACACTATATATATTTCTTATAAATCTTATGGTGTTCTTAGATAAGTTGTTCTTCTTTTAATTATTTTCATCATTTCTAAAAAATGTGTACATAAAATGTTGTTAGAACAATTTTTTATATAAATATATATAACTATTTAAATTTAAAAAAATTTCGTACATCGCACGGGTATAGAACTAGTTTACACAAATAACCGGTAAAAATATTTACCTAAGAATCAAATAAATAATTATAATTTTTATTTTCATATAAAATTTATTCCGTAAAATTATTTTCTAATAAAAATACTTTACGTACAACCAAATAATCCCAGAGATCAGCACTTATTAAGCAGCTGTTTCCACTTGTTATCTTCTCCCTTGCATACTCCACACCAAGTTTTTCAGGTTGCACACACTGATCACCTGTCTCCCACATGAAAACAAAACTTACCCCGCTTCACCGAACCGTCCCTCAGGCTTCAGGCTTCTGTCTCTTCTCCTCCATCATATTTCACACCGGTCATCCTTAAAACGCCATCAATGAATTTAGCCATGATGTTCTCTAAAATTACCAACTGTACCAAGCCGATTACGAGGACAATGCCAGGGCAAAATTGTCATTGCCGGTTGCCTTACTCCCGCCATGGAGTCCTGACCCCAACAATATTGGCCCCGCGCCCAGCGCCCTTCGCCTCGTTGCCACCCCTTTCCTCCTCCCGCCACGATGCCCTGCCCCCGGTCTCCGCTCCCTCTGCTCCTGCTGTTGCTGCTGCTACTGCTCCTCCTCGTCTCTCCGCCGGCGACGCGGGTGGCGGAGTCGCACCACCACGAGCACGAGCACCACCACGAGCACGAGCACCATCACGAACACGAGGAGGAGCACCACCGCGAGGAGGAGCACAACCAGCAAGAGGAGGAGCACCACGCCGGCGGCGACGACTACGACATCGAGGACGTGGACCCAGACGACTGCGCGGGGTTCCCCGACGTGCGGATCACCGCCCAATACTGGCCTGGGGTCGTGACGCTGGACGGCCGCGCCGACGAGTGGGCGAGCGTCGTCGGGAACCAGCTCGCCATGCCGCCCGCGCTCGACCCGGATGAGATGGACGAGGCGTACGCGGGCGGTAAGATGACCTTGAAGGTATTTCACCCGCTTCTCGGAATTTTCTCATTTTTTAAAAAACTTTTGTTTGGTACATGTTTTTTTAAAAAACTTTATTAGAAGGTGCTTATCTCTTAATCAATATCCATCTCATAACTTAGGAAAGCACCTAGGGCCAAGAAGGTTAAGATGCGTATAAAAGGGATGTTTACGGTTTATTTTTTTGTCTTAAAAATGTTCTTTGAATGCACAATTTATAACTTTATCTTGTTTTGATAAAAGAAATACGTCTGAAATTTTCATGTTTCCCCCCCTTAAAATTCCATTACATAAATAGCTTTCTTAGAGAGAAGGTGTGGTGGATGTCTTTGTTACTTGCATGGTTAGCCAGCTTATGGTAGCATAGTCCAAACAACACGGCAATGTCCTTTAATGATGTCAACAAATAATGTTCACAATGATATTCTTTGCCAAAAAAAAGGTTTTATGTTACTATAATATTAACAAAAAACTTGTCACAAATATTTTTTTTGAACTTTATTTCACATTAAAATTCTACGTACAGGCCCATAATAATTATATCGATAGATCAGATAAAAGTTTATTTATGTAAATAAATTTAAAGCACTTTAATAACTTGTGTTATTGTTGATCTCTAGATGTCGGCCTGGGCCGAGATGTCCACATCACATACGAGAGATATTGTTTGATCTGTTGTCGAGACTTGCAAAACCACCGAAAGATCTTGGTGTAGAGACATTCCGACGCTCAAGTTAATAACATACCAAAAAGAGTGGCAGCTGAATCTAGAGTTAAGAGTGTGTGTACTTGTAAGTATCGAACCTCCCCCTATATATAGTGAGCTTAGCAGTCTTGAATTGTCGACCGTGCTTGTGGATCTCTCGTCACGATCCTATAATCATTGTGCCTTATCAGCCAGATTGTGATTTTAATGGTCGTTATTACGGGACGCACGATCCACAGTCATTAACCTAACAGTTGAGTAATGGGCCGTTATGTGAGTCACAACATCTAGGATTCTCACAGTTACGTTGTGTGCTCCACGTCGAAATAGGCCGAAATAATCTTGCAAAGTCCTTAGTTGAGATGAGCCTCATTGATCTAAGCGACGCCTTGATGTTGGCTAAGCACAACGCCCTGGACTTGGAAACGTGGGGAGTTACTCGTGTCAACTTGGATGGTGTACCTGTCGAAAAATGGTCGGCGAGTCTTCCAATTGCCGACTCCCACAAGCTCTTAAGTTTGTTTGTTCGATGGAGAATGTTAGTTGTCACCTACAAGGCAAGAGAAGTAATTAGAGGGTCTCAAGAGCAGTCTCGGAGGAAAAACCTTCAATTCTCAAGTTGGGGAGCTGTCTAAAATGTGGGTGAGAAGAGGATGTGAAGGGAAGATAATTTTTGGCCATCAATTACATCATGAATCCCCTTTGTCACCAAGATAAATTCGTCCTTTTTAAGCCTTTTGGAGGAGTCCAAAGTCCATATCTCCTATTTCTCGACTATGTGGATAGACTATTTGGGAGTAGGAAAGTAGACGCTGTTTGAAGTTATTGGACGTGTCTCCATTCTTTAGTTGTGTAGATGAGCTATAAGGAAGTAGAAGAAACTTTGTTGGATGAGGTTGCTCATTGCTTCTATAAATTAGACAAGTGTACCACATACTTTTGTGATTCAGGTGTTCTTGGGGAGAGCTTATGACCTCCCCTCCCCCCCCCCCCCCCTGTACGAGGAGCGTCATTGTCAACTCCAGATGGCGTGGGCCGGTGGAGGAGAGGGAGCCCTGGTCATCCACTATGGGTGCATGTCGTGTGACAGTTGGGTCATGTCATGGTGTGACAAGGGCATAGTCGCCTTGTGCCTTGCTAATGAAGGTCATGTTGTGGACTCTTGGACTCATAGTTGAGTTAACCCAAAGAGTTGAAGTGGTGTTGGACTCGAGCCCGCCATACCCCATGTGGGCTGCACTAGTTGTGACGTACTTGGTGTGGGCTACCTTCAACCTTCGCAACCTGGTTGGTCAGTTGGTTGGGTCTTAATGGGCCAACTCAACTTTTCCCTCCTCGAAAACTATATATATTTTTTATTTGAAGATTGTCCTACCTGATTATGAAATGAAACCAAACTCGGCTCAAATCATAAAAATATGCTACATTAGTTATGAAGAACCTAGAAACACCTCATAAAAGAGGAAGTTGTGGTATGTTTTGATTGGTGTCTTAAAAGTTGTGTCAAAAATATGTTATTAAAATTTTTTTTTTTTATGAAATTAAGATTTTAAAGGTAATGTTTTTTGAGATATATTTATTGCAAGATACATTTTGCCATAAAGTTGATATAGATTGTAAGAAAATAATTTGATTGACCGAAAAAAGGAAAAGAAAAAGATATTGTTAGACCATATCAATTAATAAATTTTATTATAATAATATTTTATGATAAATTCTAAACTTGATTCCTACTTGATGTGGTCACATGAGCAAGAATCTACAAACTACATTGGTTTTACTCTTTTGGCTGAAGTGTCAAGGATGTTGGTTTTTTAACTCATCTTTTGATAGCTATTAAGAAAAAAAAATGGTTCTGGGATTCCCACAAATAAAATAATCTTGTGGTGCCAAATCTGATGCTGTCACTCGCACACATTGCCACGTGCCTGCACCTGAATCGTGTTTGTCTGATGTTTGTTGTGGGGGTGCACCTTGAAAACGGGATGCTTCTTGCACGAGCCAACTAAGCTAACTTTGGAAGCGTCCCGTAAAGAAGTGGTGCTCGTTAAACTTTGACGAGTCGTTCTTGGCCGATTGGCGCTTCACTTTGCTTCTTTTCAACTTGTGAGACGCTAATTTTCTAGTCAATATGTGATCTACAGGAATCTAATTAACAAAGGGGTTCCAAATATGACCTCCAAGGTTTCTGATATTTAAGCCTTTGACTTGTTTTACCTCAATGCAAATTTTCAAGAATATCATGATATTATATTTTTACCACCTCTTCTACCACATTTTTTGTTTGTCATTTATTTTAAATATCAAACAATCACTTTATATTTTAGTTATTTGTTTTCATACTAAAACAATTGATATGAGAGTGATAAATAGGATGATGTGATAACATGGTATTACTTATTGAGAAAGATTTATTGTACTTGCATATTGACTAGGCAACAAATTTATGTGGCATCTAACAATTAGATTGTCACTTCCTCACTTCTTTATGTGAGGAGTGTCACATGGACTATTATCTAATCATATTACATTTAAAGTATAATATACAAGTGTAATAAATCTTTCTCATTACTTATTTTATGTGCTTGTGAGATAAATTCTTCCAGGTACAACTTGAAGTCACATGGAATCATAATTAAGTGTATGAAGATTGAAGGAATTTATCATTAATTAAGGGGGTATTGTAGCAAGCGATATATATCTCGCCGTCCCATCAATCAAAGTTGTCTTTGGAAGATGAAAAGAAATAAAAAGTTTCTTAATCAACAAGTATATATGTTTGTTGGAAACCACTCATTCAATCGAAATGAAACAAAACTATCCCTCTTCATGAGCTGCAACTTGGAAGTTAAGATGAGCAATTTCATCAATTTTTAAGAGACAACTCCCTCCCACCGTCAAAGAGATATATTGAAGCACACAATTAATATTTTTTTCTTAGATATATGTAGGTGATATATCACATTAATATAAGTTTCACTCGTATGTCTAAGATGAATAATAATTGTCTATCTCAATATAGACGATGAATTTTTCTCTCTTATCTATTCCAAACATATGTAAATAGATAATTATAATATCATATCAATATAATATCTTATATATCTAAGATAAATAGTAATCATTCAATTTAACTTAATATCGATTATAAATCTCTGCCCTCCCAAAAGACGGTAAACTGAGGACAAAAGACAACTAACCGGTGCCCATCCATCGAAGCTGACTTCCGGTTTCCAGGAAGCCGAACGCGGAAATGGGACCCGCCGTTCCGAAGAAATCCGGATGCCCGCAAGTGATGGCGAGATTTTAAACGTTTACTAATAATTCGCCACCGGTGGCTTGCTTAATTACAAAATTGCCCGCTAAGATCATCTGATTTGAGAGGGGCGGTTTCGTCATCGCGTAGCGCCCGCCTGAAGATTCCAATCCCCTCCCCGCCGCGACTTCTTCCCCGGTCGTCGCCCGACCATGGCGTCCCGCACCTGCTCGCTCCCCGTCGCTGCCTCCCGCTGCCCCTCGTATCCGCCCCCGCCCCGCCTGCTAGCCGCCCCCTCCCGCCGGCGCCATGTGTCGCGCTCTTCTCCTCTCCAGGCTCGCGCTCTCCCTCCTCCTCCTCCTCCTTCTGGTGTCCCCGCCGATCCGGATCTCGGAGGCGCACGAGGGGCATGACGAGGGGGAGGAACAGGGGGGAGGCTGCGAGATGAGCCCCGACGTTCGAGTGGTGGCCGAGTACCGGCCCGGCGTCGTGACCGTCGACGGCCACGGCGATGAGTGGGCCGACATCGACGCGTTCGAGTTTGCACTGCTCCCCGCGCTCGACTTCGACAAGGACAAGGCTTACGCCGACGGCAAGATAGCCATGAAGGTAAGTACGGCCGCAGTCCCTCGGGTCCCCTCTTTTTTCTATTTCTTCGACCGTTACAGTTATGGTGGAGCTCAATGGCGCCTTTTTTTTTTTGAGGGGGATGGGCGATTTGCTGCTGATACATTTGTTCTTTCCAGCTTCATCACATCCCCTTGAGTGGGATCTATTTTTGTTTGTTTCCTCTTTTTGCCCAACCTGTTGGCGCTTTAGGTCGTGTTGTTCGAATTTGGCGAGCATCACAATTGCCAGAGTTGATAGATGTGAGGTTACTTCGGCGAGGAAGAACACATCTTTCACGCATTACCATTTGGAGAATGCCTATGGAAAGAGTTGAACATAAGGCGTCCTTTCATGAGCAGCATAGCGTAGTCGTTTGTTGGGAAAATAATGGGCATAGGAGGAGCTGGACTTGGGTGTTTAACAAGTGCTTTCGTTGTCCCAACTTGCTTGAAGGCGCCCTCTCAGTCCTTTCTCATCTCTTTCCATCGTTCAGGTTTGCCGACGTATCGCGGGCCTTAAAACAGAAGTTGCAGTCAGTTTGAAACTAGTCTCCAATATTTTTGTGTTAGTACCAGTCAGTTGTTTCTGACTAAACATAAGCCCAAAGAATTTGTCAGTTGGTTATCTAAAGTTCGTAGTGGACAATTCTTTCTGGTGGACGAACTGATGGCACCAATAACCTGTCTCCTGAGGAAAAATGGCAGTAGAAACTTAAGTGCGTGAACAGGTGTTCACAGGCCAATATGCCTGGACTATCCCCTTTCCTGGTTTGACATGTCACCTGAGGGGTCCTCTGACCACCCAATTGTAGTTGATGTCCGTTAATTGGATGAGACCCATCACTTGGGGAGGGAGTGTGTTACTTTGGACACTTAGAAAGGAAAAATGGTATTTAGAATTGGTGCAGTTTGGTTAGTCTTCAACTACTTGTCTGTTATCTATCAATATGTGCGACACATATATGTCCTCATTTTTAGTAGCTGTTGTGCTTCCTTTTCCCATAAAAATGAGAGAATGACATCTTCTATGTGTATATTTCCTTCAATTGCTAAGCTATTAGATCACATATATGTTTAAATACATAACCAACAATGCAACGACCATAATCCAAAAAGGAAAAAAATGAAGAAAATGACAAACCCAAATCAATGATTCTTGACATATGAATTTTCTTTTGGTTATTTTGTCTTTCTTTGGATAGGACCTGTCCTAATTTTTGAGTTTATATCATTGAGTTTGTGAACATTTTTATATGTTGCCAAATTCCATAATGGACTATGTTTGAGCAGAACATTGGGAAGTGGATATCACCATTGTTGTTGCCTTCATAAGATGTCGATATTACTAATTTCTGGATAACCTTTTCTTTTGAAGGCTTTGCATGATGGAAGGAATGTATATTTCTTGCTGCAAGTTGATGGGCAGTATATGTACACAAAGGGGTATGTTATTTTGCTTTCGCATTGTCAATTATCAGTTCAGATCTCTGGCAATGATATACTCAGAATCCTGTTGCTTCTTGCAAATAAAAGATTTTAACATTTTTCTTGGTTTTTATTTGTTTCATTCCTAGATCTTTCCAGTAAACATTTGTGGATTATTACTTGGAATGCAAGTTTATGAATTTGCTAGACTTTTCTGCGTTATAATTTTTTTTGGCAGTATACTACCTCTTAGTCATTTGTTTTTTGGTATAGATTGCATCAGATCTTGTGATCTTTTCCTTTCTTTTATAAAAAAGGGTTGCCATGCTGACAATTCTTAACAATACTGTTCATTAACTTTTGTGCCTCCTATGTTGGACATACAGAGATAGTTCCAGTTGCCCTTCTGTTGCTTTCATGTTTCAAATTGGGGAAAATGCCACATACAGCAACGTAAGTGTGTCATTTAAAAAATTATCCTTAACCTTGTCTTTATAGTATCAATCATAAATGGATAAGACTAAGTCTTAGTCCTCTGTATTTGACTGACATTAGTGATTCTTATTTCGGAATTTTGTAGATGGCTGATTTTATACATTTTAGATCCTGTTTCTCTTTCCATATTCAATCATTGATCTTAGAGATGCACTGCCCATGGCTTAGTTGAAGATTATCCAGTAATTCTAAATTGAATTCTTGGTTTCTTGCTAATTGAACATCAAACCTTTTTCACCAGATGGGAGGATGCCGAAAGTTTGGTGCTGAATGCAGTAGCTTAAGTTGTCAGGGCCATGAAGTGGATATTATGCACTTCTCAATTGGAAACGCTGTTCCAGGGCGGTTGTATGGTAGCAACCCAATAGACAATCAGGAGGGAACTGGAGCTGATAGGTAACATTTACATCACTTTCCTCCTGTATGAGTTAACAGCAAAATTTATGCATCTGACTTTTCTGCGTTTCTTTTTCTTACAATTTTGTAGATTCGGCCATTTAGTTGATTTGTACAGTTGGAATCCTCACTGCCGTTATGTTGATGGGAAGGGTCCTTCAGGTCCTTTAGGTAAACTTTGGTTTTAGATGGCTGGTTGTCTCGTAGCAAAATGAGCTTTTTGTTACACATTATTGATAAACTAAGATTCTCCCCAGTGGATGAAATTCACTGAATCACAATATAAAACTTTTTTTTTGCTTTTGTTCTTTACTTTTTGTCTTCCTGTCTGGATACTTTCCACCTTACTTTCAGGTGCCGAATTCTGAGTTGTGACATGAAGTGTTTCATTTTAGATTTGATCAGTAATGAGCAAGAAGAGAATGAATGACTTCAATTAGACAGCAGCCTTTCTGCAAGCCAACTGAACAGTTGATTGCAACTTGCAAGACAAGAATGACCCTTTTCCTTTAGGATGACGTAGAGTTTCAGGCACATGCCCACTTCATGTACTTATGCTTCAAAATAATGCTAGACAATCTTCTGACCTGAGAGGCTGGAAGGAGCTGTGGTAGCATTTATTGTTTTTTGAGGGACCAAGCCTGTACAGATTAACTTTTGCATATGAAGAAAGGAAAGTCCAACATGAAAATGTTAACTGTAATGTTTTACTTACAGAAATATGTTGCTTCTTTTCCTACTGTTGTCATGATATTAGCTTCTCGTAAACGTGCTGGAAGGAATGACACTTTTGCTTACTACTAACTGTAGGATGAACTTTTTTTTTTAATCTCAACCAATGTAGAATCAGGAGAATGCATTTAGGAAATATCCAAAGATTTCTGCAGATCTTCAAGTTTGTCTCTTCTAGAAACAAAATACAGAGTTTCTACACTGCCATGCTTTTAAGATTTTACTGCTATAAGTTTTTGTGATGTAATTTTCTTAATATGAAAGGCTTGTGCAATTTATTATATGTTAAAAGTTTGTTTACTGTTGCATCTGGAGCACTCCAAACTATTAGTATGATCAACATATACGTTTTCTAGCATATAGTTTGTCTGTTCAATGAATGTCCTTTTTACTAGAAAGATTCTGGTACCTCACCATTTTGAAATCTTACCTTGAATAGTTTCATCAACGATGTGATTTTTCTCCTAGGAAATGAGTCCAGTGCACAGAATGACTGGCAAGGGGCATGGTGGCACAGTGCATTCACAGTTCATTCAGGTTTCTTATCAGCTACTTATCTATCTCTCTTCTTTTCATGTGTGAATCGCTTCTGTGACACCGTTGTATGTATCTTAGTTCTATCTTTTCCATACTTTTACTGCATTATGATATGGTGCATCTGCTCACAAATTCTTGTTCCAGCTTTCTTAGATCGTGCGATGTATTGCCCTAGAACTGCTAGCCAGTGTTATAGGATTTTCAGCAATTGCTCCCTACAAAACCATCATATAAGGAAATATACCATTCGGTCCTGATATTTACCTACAACTCCCTACAATGTCAAGCTTTTTTGGTGAACACCCTTGAGAAATAGGAACAAGCCCTTCAAGTTCTTGAGAAAAGCCCCCTGAAAAGGTTGTTTATCAAATAAGTACATGATATTGGGGTGTTAAAAGTGGTATTTACAATCAAGGGTTTAATCTCCAATGTGAAAGATTGTAAGGGTTGTAGAATAAAAACCCCCAATTTTAAAATGAATTTTAGATTGAGTTTTGGTCCATTGTAACCATTGTACACTTTCCCTGTGTTACCAGGTTTTGTAGAGAATAACAGCCCCTATGCTTCGGCTGGTCAGAAAGGCACCTACTACTTCGAATTCTCAAGACCCCTGAGAACAAGGGACAGGCTTCAGCAGGTACATCAATCCGCACCATGTTTCAGGACATAAGTTTTTCTCAAGGAAAAGAGCTGACACAGTCATGTTTCCACATTCAGGATGTGCAATTCACGATCGGCCAGGTGAGCAAAGTGGCGGTCGCCTTCTGGTATCCAGATGGGGGGAAGCCCTGGGCCAAGTCTGCCCACTATTCAGCTAGCTGCGATTGGATGCCAATGAACATCATATCCGCCTCCAGCAGCTATGGAGCTTCCAGGTCAAGAGGTTCCTGGGATGCCGCCAGTGCGTTTTCCCTGATCTTGTCCGGGGTGGCACTGGGCCTCTCAGTTTTTGTGGTGTACTGGGTGTCCAAAGTCAAATCCGTCCCCTTCACACCCATTGATCGTCTTTAGAATCTAGTCAGGAAGCAGACTTGTTCTTGCCAAAATGCCTTTGTAACATGCGGTGGTGCTTTTGAAACATGTTTGTTTTGTTTTGTTCTTTTCGATTTTGTTGTTGTTGTTGTTGTTGTTCACGTAGTGTTTCTTGCTAGGTCTCTTTAAGAATCTGGGGGTTAATTCTTGTCGATATAGGCTTGTGTTGCCATCTGACATTTTGAAGAGAAGCAGCTTCTCACAAATTCTTGTCATCAGATTATTTGTTTTCAATCAAGTTTCCCCCGAGAAATATGTTTGAAGGTGCTGTTGTCCACTTTTTGCTGCTAGAATTCTTGAAGCTTCCCCAGTATCTGATGTAATGTAACACAAAGCCAGTTCTTAGCAAACAACAAAGAGCCGCCAATAATATTCTCAGACATAATCGTCGAGACTAACAATTTATGGTTACTTTTCTTTTGGGCATGATCCAATTTTAAGGTTTCCACTCCGCACACTTCACCTTTGATTTTTGTATGATGGAGGACTATAACATTTTTCCCTTCCAAATTAATAAATATATATATATATATCTAGATTATCATTTCTTTTAAAATTGTTACATATTGAGATAATGAATCAGATGATAGGTGATTGTATGAACATATTTTTTAATCTTTTCACGTGACAAAGGAGAGAGAAAATAAGAAAAAAAATGTCGTGCCAATGAGGGGGGTATTTGTAGACGACCTTAAGATCAAAATATAGATTACCACGTATATGAAATATAAGAAAGAATTGAAAATTTAATTCAGAATACACATAGTATTTTTTGTGTCACTCGTACGTGAACTATCCAATTATTTGATCAAATGGGAGTTTGCTTACAACTTAAATTTAATATTTAGATAAATTAATAAAAAGTTATTATTAAATATTTGACTTATTTTTTAATTATTGATAGATCTGTAATTTATTACAGTAAATATTATCCTTTATTACTGTATATGTTAAATTTTGTTATAACAATGACTTCTTTTATTACAGTACTGTTAATTAATTCACCTTTAATATTTCTATGTTTTTGAAAAGGATTGGATTCTTTCCAAAAATTATGACGTCATATTAAGATTTTTTTGTGTGCATATTTAATTTAGCGTGTGGCATGGAGACTTTGGGCAGCGGGCAAAACCCTCCCTCCCAGCCGGCCATCGCCGTCACACCCAAAACCCCAAGCAAATCCTCGGCTCTGCGGAGCAGCGCCCCGTTGCTGGGCGCGGGAATGGAAGCTCCCCGCCTGCCCTCCAGTGAGGAGGCGCTCATGGCCGGCCGATGGATCCTTCCTCAGACGTAGACCCCGCGTTGGGCTCCCCTCTCCTCCGCTGAGGCTGCGGCCGGGCCGCAATCACTTGGTTGGTGCGCCGACCTCGGGAAGCGATGGAGGGGGACATGGATGATTTCGGCGACATCTATGCGGACGTCGAGGGGTATGTGAATGCCGGGGTCTGCATGATCCCGAGCATCCGACAGCTCTACCTCGAGGACCAGGCCAAGGCTGAGCCGAGCCCCGGAGACTCCGAGGAGGAAGAAAGGTTGTTGTATGACCGGATTGGAAGAGGTAGGCTGCCGGACGGGAGCCCCGGGTCTGCGGCGGTTGCGGTTTCCGATGGTTCGGTTGGGAAGCCTCCGGCGGAATGTGCGGGTGGCGGAGGCGATGATGTGGTCGGGGAGGAGAGTAATGATAGCGATAGCGACGACGACCTTCGGATAGTTCTGAACGAGGAGGATTGCAACAAGTTCGTTCCGCTGCCGAGTGTTGGATTGGGGAATGGGGGCCTTCTGGCGGGAGTCGACACCAATGAAGAGGCGAAGGATGAATCTATCATTAAAAATGGCGTGAAGCATACGTCTAAGGAGCACAAGTCTGCAGACTTGTCGCAGGTGCCGGTCGAGGGACTGGAACAGAGTAGCCTGGAGAGAGGTGGCTCTTTAAAGAGTGGCTTTGTTATGCCATATTCTCAGTTCAAGGTGTGGCTAGCAGCGTATCATGCATTTTGTGAAAAGTTGCTAGAATTAGACCTTTTGATACATGATTCGATGAATCTAGTTCTGTTGTTCATTGCTTTCTGCTTGTTCTTTTTCTTATGCAATTTATCTAGAAGTAGACATATTCTGACATTTAATGAAAATACCCATGCTAATACTTATTGTATGGTTAGGAGAGCTAAAAGAGCAGAGGACTGGAACGTATGGGAGGATTACGAGGACTTGATATTCCCCGTTTATTGGATTCCCTGATATTCAAAAAGAAGGCAAGGAGAGTGATCATTTCGTGAATAATAAATGTGTAAACCGAATTGGGGGGGGGGGGGCTCTTTTTGCTGCATTATGACTTTTTGACATGCTTATATACTTTAGGAAGCGTAGAATGGTGCTGATGATGTTGCAATGAGAGAGCAATGTTTGAGCTGGCTTCGCCAAGTGGACACAGACCAGATGTTACTGCAATAACAGAAAATTAAAAGTCTCAGTACAAGGCCTAGAGGGAATAAGAGTATAAGAAAATTAAAAAGATCAATCAATGGACAGACTTACGTCTAATCTGGACTTTTTCAAGAGTATCATTCTATACAATATTTATTTCTCTATAGATATATAATGCTCATAAAAATTTGATAAAAACCAGTATAATATGACAAGTATTATTGCATCAACATATCACAAAAAATGAACAGAAAAACATTGAATAATTATGTATAAATGAAACATCAAATGTGAGAGAGAGAGAGAGAGAGAGAGAGAGAGAGAGAGAGAGGGGATAGAAAGAATGGGAAGAGAGAGTGAGAGAGGGTCAGAGACTGGGACGAGAGAGTAAGAGAGGGAGTGGGACCGGCCAGGAGACAAGAAAGGGAGTGGGACTAGGAGCCGGGAGACGAGAGAGGGAGATAGGAATTGAGATGAGGGAGGGAGAGACTAGAGAGAGGAAAGCATACCGGCGACCGGAGACAAAGGCAGTGACGGCGTGAGGAGGGGGTGTCGGCCGTTGTCGCACGCGAACTCACCGTGAAGTGGCTGATCGGGGTGGGGGGTTAGCCTTTAAGACAGGATCTGCGACCCTGTCTAACTGGAATATTCCGGACCCTTAACGGGTCTGGACGCGCCTGGCGTGTGCCTTGGGGATATACAGTACATAGATGACAAATCCCTCCATATAAAGTAAGGGTTTTCTGCAGATTATTGCTGAACTGACCACTTTTCAAGGAGGAACGAAACTTCTTCTACAATTAGCTATTTCTTTCCTATTTGTCCTACAGTGCATTTACAATGTAAATAACTCAGGAAATAACCATTTGACAATTTATAGGGGATGAGCTGTCCTTCTGCATGGGCTCAGCTCACCATATCCTTGTTGTTGGCCCATCATCTTATCTCTGTCCAGCTTCTTCTTTAGTTTTGGATGCTGGTTCTCAGAGTGCAGGCTAAGAACTTCAGACTCCCTTTAAAGTTGCTAGTCATTTCTTATACATAGAGTAACTACGTGTATCTAGTTTGACTGATTTATTTTTTGTTAATTTTTTATTTATTGCATATACTGGATATATAATGATAGGTATTGGACTTGCAGTTTCTTACTTCTGTAACTTCTGTAATTGTTCAGTATATAAGGTCTCAATCAGCTGGACACATAAATGAGACAAAAAGCACTGGTCAAGGATATGTTGTTCCATTCACTTCACCAATGACTTCGAGGGGTGATTGGGATGTGAGTTGTTTATTGGCTGCTGCCTCTTCTCATATTGGTTTTCCCGTGCCTAGGAACAGTACAGTATACAAATTGAGTAGTTTGGTTACTATCAGTGTCTCCGCTATTAAACTATTTCATGTGGTGCCATTTTCCTGCCATGCACAAGTCTTCCAGTTTGGCGACTAATTTTATAATTGCTCATTGGTTTCTATATTGCCTTCATTTTGGATTAGACCCTTGTTGTTGTTGTTTGTTTGGCATTTTATCCATGGTTCATACATGATGATTTGTCTTTATGTGGGGTTTCAAAATTAATCAAATGGCTGGTCAGCAAAGTCCCATATTTCAACTTGAGTGCTGTAATGATCGATTTTAGTTTCTGTAACATAACTAAATGAATGTTTATTTTGATCCTGTCATCATACGTTTCCTTAGAATTAGAAGAGTGAGGGCTTAACAAACGCTTCAATGCAGGGCACTATAGTATTTGAATGGGTTATGCCTTATACAGACAAACCCCGTTCATAGGTCTACACTTTGGTAAATATATGGTATTTTAAGCCTGCTTTAACCACCTCAGTGTTTATTTTAAATTCCATTTCGAAGGCAAAGAAGAAATCTATAGAAAATGAATATACTATCACATGGGCAGTACATCGGGCGCCAATGTTTTAAAAAGGATTAATCTGTCCGAGTTGGATGATCCCCCATTGACTAGTCGAACTGATAGTGGAGTTTGCCATGGATTACAAGCTCAGGTTTGGAAGCCTAGTAGCCTCTTAAAGGTGAAAGTTCTGATGTGGAGAATATCTATTGGAAGGCTACCCATGCTTTGACAGACTGCATTGCTTTTTGTCAACTATTCAGACCACTTGTGTTCTTTGCGGGGTGGAGGATGAGTCTATTGATCACATTTTCACTGGCTACTACTCTTCTACTGTTTGGAGGGAGGTGGCTGCAAGAACTCATTGCACCATTCCCTCCTCTTTGAGATTAGGCAGATGATGCTGACCTGGAAGAGTGACAAGACAGTTTGGTGGCTCATTTTACATGCTATTTTATGGATGATTTGGGGCGAGAGGTACAAGAGGATTTTTTCCAGGGCCGCTTGGGATGTTGGGCGTCAATTATTTGTAACGTGGATCAAGCTAACTCCTCACTTTTTGTCTTGATGGTGATGCGGCACAACTATGCGTGGTGGAGGAAGAAGACAGAGCACAAAAAAGGGAGCGGCGGGAGGAGGAAGAAGAAGAAGGGTTCTGGGCTTCCACCCTGGGGATTCCACCCCACTGTAAAAAGAGACAGGAAGGCTGCGCACAAAGCTGTCTTCAAATCTTCATTAACCCCTCAAACATGATATTACACATTATTTATAGTGAGGGACCCTAATGGTCCTCACTAATACACTCATAGACTAAATACCCTCAAGTCTAAAAATAGGTCCAAATTCGGACTAAAAATATACAGAAAATAGAAAGAGCTCTAATGGGCCTCATATGGGCCTTATTACTAATGCTCAACTCATAAAATAAACATGCTAGTGGCCCGACGGCAAGTCGCCAAGCCAAATGGATGCCGTCGTCGTTGCTCGTCGCCTCCGCCTGCGGTAAACTTGGACCCTATCAGCTCGGTCCAGTGCTCGGTGTCCCCACCAATACCCCCCCGCCTGAGAAGAACTCGACCCCGTCGAGTAAGGGTCCTGACAGCTCTGGTGGCGCTCCAAAAGGTCAGGATCAATCTGCTGTAGCTCTGTGTGGGTGATCCACGCATCATCAGTGGAAGGTCGACCCTTCCAGCGAACCAGGTAGCGCTAACAGTCTCTGCTCTGGGTGGTGACCACCTGCTCATCGAGTATTTGATCAATTTGCTCACGTCGTGTAGGAGTCATGGCTGGAGGTGGACACTCAGGGGTGGGGTCGCTCACAAGGGGTGGTGATGGCTCGAATGGATCACTGGGAATTACTGCAGGATCTCTATAAGCTACCAGATCTGAAACATTAAAAGTGGAACTCATACCATAATCTGGTGGTAGATCAATGACATATGTGTTGGATCCAATACGTTTTAGAACTTTGAAGGGTCCAGCTCCCCGAGATTGTAGCTTCTTAACGGTTCCTAAGGGAAACCGTTCAGGTCTGACCCTGATCATAACGTAATCACCTTCATGGAAGTCATGGAAACGACGATGTAAATTTGCTGCCGCCCGATAATTTTCGTTGCTGATCTCGATGTGGTGACGAATACTATCATGCAGACCTCTAATGTTTCAGCCAAAACTGTGCAGACTCAGAGACTCGAGACTGATGAGACATGGGGACAAGATCTACAGGACTCCTAGGTCTATACCCTGTGACTATCTCAAAAGGACTCATGCCAGTGGACCTGTTGACCGAGTTGTTGTAGGCAAATTCAGCTTGAGATAATACCAGATCCTAATTCCGAGCATTCTCACCAACCAGACAACGTAACAAATCACCTAGACTCCTGTTAACCACTTCAGTTTGACCATCCGTTTGGGATGGTAGGCGGTAGAGAACTTGAGCTTTGTGCCCAAAAGGCCACAAGGTCTTCTAAAAATAGCTAACAAACCGCACATCCCTGTCCGACACGATAGATTTGGGAAGCCCGCGGAGACGCACGATCTCAGAGAGGAAGTTACGGGCCACCCTAGAAGCATCAGAGGTCTTGGCACAAGGAATGAAATGGGCCATTTTGAAAACTTGTCCACCACCACCATGATGGAGTCATGTCGGCGAACCATGTGTGGCAATCCCAAGACAAAATCCATACTCACGTCCTGCCACGGACGGTCGGGCAGTGGTAGGGGAGTATACAGACCAGTGTTCTACTTCCGTTGCTTGGCCAAAGCACAGGTGCGACATTGGGCCACAATTCGGGCCACATCACGTTTCAAACTAGGCCAGTAGAACTGGTACTCCACGAACTCAATGGTCTTATTGCGACCGAAGTGTCCAGCCAAACCTCCCGCATGCACTTCCCATACAAGAAAATCACGCACAGAGGTACGTGGGATGCAAAGGTTATGCTCTCGAAAAAGATACCCGTCCTGAAGGACGAAGTCATTATATATCTGGGATGGGCCAGATTGGAGGGCCGAGAGGATGAGACCAAAATCTGGGCAGTTAGGGTAGTCATCTCGCAACTTCTCAAATCCCGTGACTTCCGAAGAGACGACTACCAGCAAGGAGGCGCGACGACTTAGCTCGTCGGCCACTCGATTCTCCACCCCAGCCTTATGTTTGAGGACAAATGTGTAGGCTTGGAGATACTCCACCCAACGACTATGTCGCGGGTTAAGTTTCTTTTGGGCGTGGAGAAATCAAGAGCTCGTGGTCCGGAATAGCACCGAACTCGTGAGGAAGAAGGTAGTGTCTCCAGTACCTCAAGGCCTGGACTACCGCGTAGAACTCTTTATCATAGGTGGAATACTTTAATTTGACATCGCTTAACTTCTCACTGAAGAAAGCAACGGGGTGACTCTCCTGACTCAGTACTCTACCTATGCCAACACCAGAGGCATCACAAGCTACCTCAAACACCTTAGAGAAGTCCGGCAATCTAAGCACAGGTGCTTGGGTCATAAGCTCCTTAAGATCACGAAAGGCCGAAGCAACTGCCTTAGTCTAGACAAAGGTTCCCTTTCGCATGCAGTCAGTAATGGGAGCCGTTACGGTGCTGAACCCTCTAATGAATTGACGGTAGAAAGTGGCCAGACCGTGGAAACTACGAACTTCATGAAGGTTTTGCAGTTTCGGCCACTCCACAATCGCTTTGACCTTATCCGGGTCAGCAGAAACGCCCATACCAGAGATAATAAACCCCAAGAAAGTGACTTGAGAGGTCACGAAAGCGCACTTCTTGAGGTTACCATAGAGGCTTTCACGGCGCAGGGTGGTGCAGACTTGCCTTAAGTGTTCTAAATGGTCTACCCTCGTACGACTATAAATAAGAATGTCATCAAAATATACTACGAGGAACATCTCGATAAATGGGCGCAACACCTGATTCATGAGTCGCATAAAGGTGCTCGGGGTGTTTGAAAGACCAAATGGCATGATCAACCACTCGTAGAGTCCGTCTTTCGTTTTGAAGGCGGTTTTCCATTCGTCACCAAGTCGAATCCTCACGTAGTGGTAACCACTCCTCAGATCAATTTTGGAGAACAGAGTAGCTCCCGCCATCATATCCAGCATGTCATCCAGGCGGGAATGGGAAATCGGTACCTCATCGTTATGCGATTGATCGCACGACTATCTATGCACATTCTACAAGTTCCATCTTTTTTTGGAGCCAACAATGCGGGAACGGTGCAAGGACTCATACTCTCTCTCACACGACCCTGCTTTAAGTACTCTTCAACCTACCTTTGCAGTTCGGCATGTTCAGTGAGATTCATGCGATAATGGGGTAGGTTGGGCAAAGAAGAGCCCGAGATCAGATCGATGGCGTGTTGTGTCACACGCATCGGAGGTAACCCTTCGGGAAGGTCGTTAGGGAAGACGTCCGAAAATTCATGGAGGAGATAGACGACGTCCTTAGGCTGCTCAGTCTGTGTCTCTTCGACACCTTCATCTTCAGCTTCCCTAACCATTAGAGCATATATGACATCATAATCAAAGAGCTCATGCTCGAACTCTCGGGCGGTGATCAACTGTAATGTCATAGATGTCGGAGCGCTCGTCTTAGGGGTACGAGCAGAAGGGGGTTTCCCGGCAAGGGGCACCGTAGCACTAGCAGTAGCGCTCGACTGAGAAGAGCTCGGGTCGCCAGGGGCAACCACCTGAGGGGTGGCGGCAACAGAAGGGGAGTTGGGAGCAGGGATCTCCAGAGAAGGGACAGTACGAGGTCGAGAGGGATGGATAGTGATGCGGTGACCGCCATGCTTGAAGACACAAGTGTTGGACCGACTATAAAGAGCCGCATCCGTATTATAGATCCATGGCCGGTCAAGGATAACGCTCTCGACTTCCATAGGCAGGACATCACACCAGATCTGAGCCTCATACGATTGAAGATGAATGGGCACGAGGCATCTCAGACGTACATGAATTGGAAGTGGTGTCCACCCAAGAGACTTGATAGGGGCGAGGATGATCCTCCGTCGCAAGGTCCAAATGGGCGACCGTGCTGGTGTAAATAGCGTTGATGCAACTCCCGCTATCAATGATGACACGACAGACCCTCCCGCCCAAGCGGCAGTAGGTCTGTAAAATGGCTGTTCGACGCCAATCTTCAGTTTCTTTGGGATGGACGAGGATACATCGGACCACTCTTAGCCTATTTTCTTTGGGCGCAACCACAAAGTCGGCGGGTTCGCCGACGCCGCAAACTCGCCCTCATACTCATCGGCCAGGTCATCACCCTCATGATTAACATCCACAAGGGGCTGCTCCTGCTCGGAAGACTCGCCATTACCAATAACTAGGGCCTTCTGGGGGCAATCAATCACATGGTGCCCTAGTTCCTGACAATGATAACAACGATCGGGGGACGTATCACCCGGATGCAGGGTCTCCCTCATTGGTGCTTTCCCTCTATCATCACGCCTGGTTGGCGGTAAGGCAGGAGGGGCCTCCCCCAGTCGTTGTCCTTCTAGAATCCGATTAGTTGGGGCTCTCGGGGTGGAACCCGGGACGGTTCTCGGGTCCGGAGGACGCTGATATGTGGACCTAACATGAGAGGATTCCCACTCTTGCTCAAATTGTTCCATTTCACGCACAACCTGGTAGGCATGGTCAAGAGTGGTCACATGCTGACGGAAGAGCTCTTGTTGATAAGCTCGACGCAAGCCTCTCCGGAAATGAGAAAGGGTTAAGGCACCCTCCTCACGAGCTCCACACCTCAATAACAGATCATCGAATTCATCAATGTATTCCAACACTTTCCTAGAGCCTTGTGAGATGCTCTGCCATCTATCAATCAATATGTGACATACATCGCAGAGACGTACTTCTCACGAAGTCTGGTCTTCATCTCATCCCATGTGTCAATCGGCTCCTCAAACCTCTGAGCAAGGCGCTTCTCAAGATTGGTCCAATAGGTTAACGTGCGACCCCTTAACATGGTCTTGGCGAAGAAAGCTCGCCGAGGGTTTGACATTCCCAACCAATCAAAATAGCGATTCATTCTAGCCTCCCAGTCCAGGTAATCTTGAGGTTCCAAAGAACCGTCAAAACTGGGAGCCTCTATGCGGGCATTCCGAATGTCATGGTCCCGATCCCGATGTGCCCATCGCTCATCTTCATCAAACTCCCTGTCAGGCCTCCTACCATACCTCCCATATCTACGAGTAACAGAGACCCTGGGGTTTTCATCAATCTCTTCTTCAAAATTACCCTGGTCGTAGTCATTGTACCGACCACGCTAGGCTGATGGTGCTGAGGGGCAGCAGGGGAAAGGGGGCGCTGAGGCGGGGTCTCTCAACGGCTTGATCTCTCCTCGGCTCACGAATAACTCCTTCCAAGGCCACAATGCGACCCACCATCCCTTGCACAGTACGGTCTGATTCAGTGACCCTCTCCTCTATACCAGTAAACCCTCTCTCATATGTTGGTCCATTCTACGGATTTCCTCTCTAAGTTGCAGTACAACCTCGGTCAAGGTCAGGTCTCCAGGAGAGTTGGCATGAGCGCCTTGAGGGGGAAGTCAGTTCCCCGACATTGCTTGTTGAGATCCAGACATCGGCACTGAAGTGTGATACTCAGCACTGCTACGTATGGGCATGAGACACAACTAATATACAACAACTACTGACAACACAATAATTTTTTTTTGTTTTAATATTAGAAATTGTAAAGCAAATGACTCGTAAACTCTATAACCTACGACGACAACTACGACATGACGACATACCACGAGTGAGATCAGCAGGCGAACTAATCAAGTTGCAGCAATTTTGTGTCGTGCACTTGTCCAAGAAGGTGAGTGTGTTTAAACAGATGCTACAAAATTCAGATTTGGTCAACTTCGCAGTTCGAAACATTTTTCCAAGCAATCAAAGATTTTTCCCATTATTTATATGATTCCACAATTAATGTAACAAATTGATACTCAAGAGATGGTCATAGCTAACTCACAAAATCTGCAGCAATAAATTAAACTAGCTAGATGTTCCTATCACACATTCACGGCGGCAAATTCAATCAAGTACAGGACGAGCAAGAGATGAGAGCGACCCGTAAGCGCTAACCGACTCGCTGAAGAACGAGGTCCACTGAGAAATGCGTACACACGCACGTCGCATTCACGAAGCTGAAGTCGAACGCCTGCTGCTGTGGGGCAGTGGCCCGCTGTCCCGGTCCGGTTCAATCTTCAACACAGCAAGCAAGCGTTGTATGGACTCCACGTCTTGTCCCGCTAGTGGTGAGGCGACTGGTCGTTTGGGATGCTGGCGCGGAGGTGTACGCGGGCGACGTGGTTGAAATACTTCGTGTGGCATCACCGGAAGGAAGACGTGCATGGGGTGTTCTCTGTCGGCGTCCAGCACGCCGTGCAGGTTCATCCGAGCGCGGTGCAGGCGGCAGTGGGGTGGCCCACTGGTGAGACCGTGTGTCGCCGGCGGGAGTAGAAAAAAAAACACGACCTCGTATGGGGTCCTCGACGGCGTTGGCGCACAGGTCCTGCCGCGAGGTGGCTGGTCTCAGGCGGACCGTGATGGCCTGTGGCGCGGCGACGGAGGTCTGCAGGCAAGGGGAAAGGCCGTGCGGCGCTGGGTTGACGCGGCCGGTCCCTGGGGTGCTCGGTGCGGGGAAGCCAGCGCGGCCCAAGCGACTTCGGGCGTTCGTCACGAAGGAGGACAGCAGGGGCCGGCGGCTTCGTTGGGTTCGACGCGCCGGAGCAGGCGTGGACCTGTAGTCTCTGGCGTCCGGCGCTATGGGGAAGCAGGCGGCGAGGAGGCCTGGGTCCGCGATCGCGAGGGTGGGCGAGGACCGGTGCGACCAGTCCGTCGCGCTCAGTGGAAGGCAGAGGAGGCCTGGGTCCGCGAGCGCGAGGACGGGTGGGGCTGTTGGCTGGGCTTCGCGGGAAGGTGGGCTGCGTGGGGTGCTCATGAACAAGGGCGGTGTAGGCGGTTCGCGAACAGGGGAAGCGGCCCGGGGAAGAAGGAGGCCAACGCGGAAGGGAGCGCGGCGGCCGCGGAAGGCCCGCACAGGCCGCGTGATGCCGGCTGCGGATGCGGGGAGGGGTCTGTGGGGATTTCCGCGGCGACGGGAGGCGTGGGGCCTCTCCACTGCCCGCGCCGGTGCAGCACAGAAAGGGAGAAACGTTGGGGGGGGGGGGGGAGGAAGACAGGCTTTGCGCGGAGGTTGGGGAAAGACGAAGACAGGACTGACTCCTAAAAGAAGCCGACCGGCTCTGATGCCAAACTGATGCGGCACAACTATGCATGGCGGAGGAAGAAGACAGAGCACAGAAAAGGGAGCGGCGGGAGGAGGAAGAAGAAGAAGGGTTCTGGGCTTCCACTCTGGGGATTCCACCCCGCTATAAAAAGAGACAGGAAGGCTGCGCACAAAGCTATCTTCAAATCTTCATTAACCCCTCAAACAGGATATTACACATTATTTATAGTGAGCGAACCCTAATGGTCCTCACTAATACACTCAGACTAAAATACCATCAAGTCTAAAAATAGGTCCAAATTCGGACCCAAAAATACACAGAAAATAGAAAGAGCTCTAATGGGCCTCATATGGCCTTATTACATCAATTAATGCTCAAACTCATAAAATAACATGCTGTGGCCCGACGGCAAGTCACCAAGCCAAATGGATGCCGTCGTCGCTGCTCGTCGCCTCCGCCTGCGGTAAACTTGGACCCTGTTGGCCCGGTCCAGTGCTCGGTGTCCCCACCAGATGGGGGTGAGATTTGTAGCCCATTCAGGGCTGGATGGCACTGTATAGGCGGACAAGGCTGTTTTTTGGGGTTTCTTTTTGTTGGCCTTTACTTGAACATTCTTTCTTCCCTTTAATGTATTGGTGGTATTAGCTACCTTTTTTAAAAAAAAAAAAGTTCTTCCTATGTTATAATGTTATTCCAAATTAAAAAATGGAAAATAGTGTTATAATGTTAATCATAATTTTATTCCAATTAATATCACATACATAGAAATCAGTATACATATTAATAATTATTAGAAATTTATGTTCATATGTTAACTTAATATCATGTACTTCTGTTAAATTGTTAATTAACTCAAACTATTAATTACATATTTACAGGGAAAAAAAAAACAGCAATGAGAACTTTGTATCCAGAAAAAAAATTGAAAACCAGATTCGTTGGATTTTGAGGAGTCGACCAGAACCAAAGAAAAGCAAAAAATAACAGAAAAAAAAACAGAGTACGGTAGATAGAAGACTAGAGGTTGGAAACAGAAAATCAAAAAACAGGGTACCGTGGATAGAGGACTTGGGGGGGGGGGGGGTGGGAAAGAATGTAGGACTGGAGGAGGCAAACAAAATACAAGGAGGAAACTGGAAAAGAAAAAAAAAACTGAAAAAATGGGACGTACCTCTTAGCCCACACGGCTAGCGGACGCTGTGCATGGAAGCCTGCTGGGCTGCTGACTGCTGCTGGCTTCTCCTGTCCTCCTGGACTGCAGCGCAACACAGCTTTGCTTGTTCTCCTCCAATCTTGTGCGGCCCCTTGGCTATGTACTTCGAAAAGAGAAAGAGAATAGGATTAGGGAACAACCTGTTCGTGGATGGAAACATGGAAAATAACCCATCTCTCCTGATATCTCTCTTATGTAGCATGGTGACTGTAGAGGCTATTTTTAGCCTCCTAGCTCGTAGGCCCATCAAGACCCAACAAAGCAAAACGGCTATGGCCCTCGCGCCACATGTCCTCGGCTTCAGCCAACCGGCTTCCGAGCACGCTTTAGTTGCTAAGCATCCAAGGGTCCTAGCGGCAGTTTCCGAGCACTGCACGGTTTGCTCTAATAGGATTTTCCTTTACCGAGCAGACCAGGCAGCTCCTGCTCAAGCCCGCAATCACCAAAGCACCGAGCACCGAGCAGCCTCCGCGCCGAGCACCCTCCGGGTCTCCAAGGGTAGTCTCCGGACACCCCTCATCCTGTTCGGTTCAGACACTATCTACCGAACAGGATCTGCAAGAATCATACCATAGACCCGCTAGCATAAGCAACGCCTGAGTACCAGGTACCGAGCAGCGGGCTCAGCTACCGAACAGCAGATCTAGCCTATCGAGCAAGCTACCTGCTCGGTACCTTCCGCCCAGGAGAATCCAAGCAGCCCTTCGCCCCCTCGCGGCAGTTATGACGGCTACACGGCACGTGCCCCACAATCAAGCAGCGCATTAACTGCCGAACCCCTCAACGGGCGCCTTAACGCGTAACTCCCCGCCAAGGGCGCCAACCGGCGCGTCCTTTCCAGCGACATCAAGGGACGTCCCGTCCCACTCCTTCTGTACCATCGCCTATAAAAGACCCAGGTAACCTCCATGCAGAGGTACGCGCTCTCGGATGCTCACACTCGCCCTCGCGCGACTCACACACGAGAACCCCCTTTTTCTTCAAGCCTTTCAAGTCTCATACTGACTTTGGCATCGGAGGGTTCTCCCGGTTCTTCAACCAGCCCCCCTGATCCAGTTCTGATTTTGCAGGCTCCTGTCCGCACAGACATTCGTCTTCCCCATCTTCTCCGGTGGAGGCCCGTTTGGCTCTGGCCCAAACAGGAAAACGCCACCACAGTGACAATTGGTGGAAGGAGTTGGTAAAAAATGTGGAAACCCGTAACCCGATATGTGTCAATTAACACAGGTGCATATAAGACTTTTTTCACTGAAAACTACCAAAAAGAAAGCAGGAAAAATAGAGAGAATTGGAGGCCAACTAGTTGGCTAGACCACCACCTGACTTGACTCATCAGGCCAACTTTTTAAATAATGTTTGGCACTGAAAGAGAATTACAACAACATTTAGGAAAAATGAGAAATGAAAACAAAAGAGCAACAGAAAAGGAAATGGTGGACAAACCAAAAACACTGAAGAAGACTAATAAAAAATAGTGACAGTAGTGTAAGCAAAAATGTAATAGAACAAGGTGTATAACTCTGGCCATTTATGTGTGAAGTTGCCTTGAGATGCGAATGAAGTTGATCTGAACATTTCACATTTCCTTCCCATCATTGTTTTGCTTATGCTTTTTTTTTGATGACCTTGATTGCTTATTTTGAACCATCTCATTTGACAATTCCATGGAAAAGTCTGGTGTTTCTATCTCCTTTGTACATAAATCATGCACAGGAGGCCTTCTTCATCTTCTCTCCTGTAATCAGACTCAGAGTACTTTTCTTTTTTACTTTGTCAGTTAATTTATTTCTTATCAGCATACTTTACTTTTTACTTTGTCAGTTAATTTATTTCTTATGAAGAGCAATCCTGTATATTGTTATGATTCTAAATTTTGCATGCAAAATAATCTTATTTAAAAGTTGATAGAGATAGTATTTTGTGTATTCCTATGTTTTCTGGGCAAATCCTTTGTATTGATGTAGACACCCCCGCCCAAAGTTCTCTTCTCCCACTTTTCTGATTTTCATTTGACATAAAATGTATTGTATAATGCATATATCCATTTTATTTTTAATGTATGTTTTTTCTACAGGACAATTTTTGACATAAGTATAGAGTCATTTGATTGGAAACCTTGGAGGAACCAAGGAGTAGATATAACTGATTTCTTCAATTTTGGCCTTATGAGGAAAGTTGGAAGCAATACTGTCATGACATGGTACTTGTATTTGAATTTGTTTTTCCTAGTCTTAGGTATGATATATAATGGTGTTACATAAAAGACAATCATTTTCAAAATTTCTCGCCAGGTTCTGCTCAGGAAGCAAACTACCTGGGTGGCAAGGAACTCTATTTATGGATCAATAAGACCAGATCAGGTAAGCAGCGCACTTTGAAACACAGAGCAAGATGTGAGGGGCCCATTAAGATTGACATCGATTGTTCTAAACCGAGCTTCTTTTGGGATGTGTAAAACAACTGAAATTGAGTCACATCTGATGTATCACCTCATTTCTTTCACATCTAGAGGATTACCCTGCAAAATTGTCTGATTGAAGAGACTGGGCTGATCCAGATTTTATCTGGATAGAAATCAGGCTGGGTTGCTTCAGTAGCTGAACCTGAGCTCAAACCCCTTGTTTCAGAGAGAATTTAACAATTTAAACTGATCATGCTTGTTTTTTCAATGCCAAAATTTTACTTTCCGTAGGCATTTGATGCTGGTCCTCTGCATGGGGTAGAATCATTGTTAAGTGAAATTGCACATCCTGGAGGAGGAACTGCCGCTTCTGTTGTGGCAAAGGTTCGATAATGGACAAATTTAAGTAACATTACATTGTATATATCCTTTTTTCTTCTGTTGCTTTAGTGGTTGATGTCTACCACATTTCACTAAGGGTCCGTTTGGTTGGTTGTAAAATATATTCATAAGAAAAAAGTTTTCCAAGGAAAAACATTTACAGGAAAATAAAAAATATAATTGCTCACGTAAATGATTTTCCTGAAAAGATTTTTCGGTGTTTGTTTTCTAGTAAAATATTTTTTAAAAATATTAGAAAAAAATTTGTGCTGGGCGATCGCCGCCAACGACTAGCCGTTGGGTCCCGGTCACTGTCGGCCGCCACAGGGCTCCAGGCGTTGATCGCCGGGGAGCTGGCTGCCATCGGGCTCTGGCCGCCATCAGGTGCTAGCAGTCAGTCACCGGCTGCTGGGGGCCTGGCACTGGTCGCCGGCCGCCGACCGTCAGCCATCAAGAGCCAGCCGTTTGTCGCCAACTGCCGGGGAGGCGGCCGCCGAGCACTGCTAGTTGGGCGCTGGCTATTGGTCGCCAGCGGTCAGTTGCCGGGTGTTGATCGCCGACCGTCAGATGCCGACTGTTGACCGTTGGTCGCCGGGGGTTGGGCGTCGGGCTCTGACCTTTGGGTTCCTGGCACCGATTGCCGGCCGTCGAGCGCTTGGCGCACGTCACCGGCCATCGGATCCCGACCGCTATCACTGGCTGCCGGCTGTTAGACGTCGGAATGAGAGCAGAGACTGTAGTCTCGCTCGTGAATATCTTATATGAAAAAGAAATCGGGGAAACTGATTTACGGGGTCTCATCAAGGATGCCAAATCCATGAATTTTGGGTAAAATATTTTCATGGATTAACTTTTGAAGTACCAAATAGGTCATTGTATGAAGTTTTCCTTGAAAATATTTTCTTACATGAGGTTTTACGTTGAAACAAACGGACCCTAAATTATGCATTGTCTGAATTGTTTTCCCTTTAGATCTTAAGGTTGTTTTCTTTAATTTGACTCCTTAAATGCCTGCATGTCTTGTTAATAGATGTTGTATTTGCAGCCAAAAGGTAAAGCCATTGAGGTTGAAGGTGGTTCTGGTGAACGCTTACCTTCTGTGGATATAAGACGTCCAAGGTACCAAGATTCCGATGTGGTGATACAGGTATGTCGGTTCAATATCTTCAAATTATTCATGCTGGAATGAGATTGTGTTTTTTTTATTCCTGTTTCCCTATGTAACTGGTGGATGTTTTTTCATGTTTTCAGATTCCTGTGGAGTACTCTGACAAGGATGCCAAAACATCAACTATTTCTCATGGTGGCCACAGGAATGAAGAAGCTGTTGACTGTGATAAGAGAAAGCAGCCTGAATCAAGAGGCACTATTCTCAGAGAGCATGTTGAGAAAGTGCAAAATCCACCTGATTTGGAGGGAATTGATAATGAGAAACCTGATGCCCAAGTTTTTGGAACCACCTTTGCATCTGCTGTTGATGTTCCACTTAGTTCATGCCCATCCTCTCCTGAGAGCATTTCTGAAGCATCTGAAGGTGATTTTTCTGCTGTTAAACTTCAGAGTCCAGCTAAAAGGTCATCTTTGGATTCAGTTGCTGCGTCGGATATGTCTGTTGGCTCCAGCTGCGATACCAGCCATCATAAGAGAGTGAATGATGGGCCTGATTCACAGGGCCCCAATCTTTATCTAGAAGAGCAAAGAAGCCAATCAGAAGCGGAACTATGTGATGTTGTTGAGGATGACACCGAGTCTACTGACTTGGAGAATAAAGGCAAACATAGTTCTGATTCATTAAGGAGGTACTCTCGAAAATTAGGAAAGAGGTCCAGTTGCAATCATCATGGTGGAGAAAATCCTCCCTTTTTGGGAAAACCAAAATGTCAAAGAGCAGCAGGAGCTGGAGGGTTGCTGAAAAGTGGCTCAGTAAGAGTTCTCATACCAAACATTCACATAGGAATGAGTTTGATCCCTCCACCAGAGGAAACTGCCACAATAAACATAATCTCCATGAGAGAAGAGACTGTAGGCACAATGATAAGAAGCAAACTGAGCATAGGACACCTAAAGAAGATGAGCATGGCTGGCCAATGGAGTTTGTTATTCACAAAAAGAGATACACAAGCTCTGTTCCTGATCATATGCCTTCTGGCATACAAAACGATCAGGGTGTTTTGCCTAGGTCTAGAACAGCAGATGACCACAGGTGGTGTGTGAAACCTGATGTTATCTCTAAAGATAGAAGCTGAAAGAACACATAGAAGGAAGTGACCTAAAACAATTTCTGTTCTTTGATCGAGATGAGGCCTTTCAAGAAGATTTTGATAAAAATGGATGCTATAGAGCCTGGGATAAAAGAAGCAGCCAGAAGAGAAGGGAAAGATATGACCAAAAGTTGTGCATTGATAGGGATGATTCCCAAGAGTATGTTGAAGATGATAAACTTTGGAGATATTCCAACCACAGGTTTTTTGATGATCAAACTTTCAGAGGTTCTCATGGAAGAGTATGGCATGAATCAAGTTCTCCAAGGTTCTATGGACATGATTCATGGAAATCAAATGAGATGCATGTTGGCCATTGTGGAATTTCTGGTGCCAGAGAAACACAACTCGACAAACAGAGTCAGTGGGATCCATGTAATATGAACCGTTTTTCTCCCTACAGAGATTACCATGAGGTTGGTAGTCATCTTTGTAGTATTAAAGAAAGGAGTGCTCTTGCTCGGAATACACTGTTTAGTGAAGGAAGGAAAAACCGTCATATCTCCAAGCGAAGACATGTGACTGAAGATGAAGCGAGTCTCAGACACCAAGTATTGGATGACTCACATTATCCAGAGGCAATTTTCTCCTGTGAAAGTGTTTTTAGACATGAAAGTTGTTATGGTGAACCCGGTTTAAATTATTTTCATTACCATTCGTTGGGGAATGAAAATGGAAGAAGAGTTCCAAGAAAGAAAGGTTTTGTGGCTAAAGAACAAAACTATCGGTGGCACAGGGAGGCAGTTGATGGATATTTAAGTGGTTATGAAGGAAAGGTAACTTTGGGGATATCAAATCTAATGCCTTGTACCACTCTTCTTGTATGTGGTTCACTACATGTGCTTCTTGAGTATGGGAAGCATTTTGTAGGTTGTATTTGTCCAACTCTTAATAAGGACTTTCTAATTCAGCAAACACATGGCTTATTCATGTTTTTACTGCATATTGTATCTGCTTGTAATAAGATGCCATGCAGATCAATGAAATTTCTTACACAAGATTTTCATTCTGGTTTTTCAGGTACACATGGTTTATATATCCAAAAAATGCTTATTATTTGTCTTTTAGGGCATTAGTTTTGTAGCAAGAGGTCTACCCTGTTCTGAATAACACTAGTATCATCTTTTAAATTTCATGTGTGAAAAATGATGATTTGAAGTGGGTGCCAATGAGAATTGGGTCCTTATCTCTTAGTTGTTCAGAATTTGGATTTTGTTTTATAATGATTGATGTTGTCATTTTAATAAGCATGTGCTTCTGATTAGATCATCTTTATTGCTCTCATATGTTCTTGATGAGACATTATACCCACTTTAGACATGACTATGTTGTGCTGTTTTTGGCTTCGGTCTCCTCATTGGTCTGGGTCCATTGTCCATAAAAGGAATTCTTTCTTTCTTAAAGTTTTTTGGGAAACTAATCATTAAGATTTATAATATCATTCTCCAGTTTTATTACATGTTTGGATCAAGATTTGCCGGATCGGAATCGGGAGGCGAATCGGATTTTTCTTGATCCGATTCGATTCCCCCCGAATCGACCCGAATCGGATCGATTCTCATAGGTATAATATATATTATATATATAATATCATATATATGATATTTATAATGTATAATATATATACTAATATGATATAATAATATTATATATATGAGGCGAATTGGACCGAATCGATGGAATCGAGAATCGGGTTTTCCATGATTCGCCCGATTCGGGAGAATCGGGCCGATCCGATTCGATCGCCCAACCACTTTGGATGCCGTTCCATAATTGTGTGCAGCATGACTTCGGATGTCAGCCTTTTGTGTTATTTACGCTTCTGAATTATGACCTCTGTCCCAGTCCTAATGGAACTTTAGTTGGTTTGTGTTGGACGTGCCCAGACATACATATTTGGGCCACACTGATTCAAGTTATTGAAAGCTTCTTTAGCTCCATTTGAATTTTCATGATGATTATTTTTAAAAATCCTTTTCTTGTATATGCTCGAGTCCATCTTAAATTTCTCAATGACCTTTTGTCTAATTGAAGTTTCTGTTGTCCATCTTCTAACTATATAGCCAGCCTTGGTACAAACTTGCAGGAATGGCCCAATAGTGATGTTCTCTTGTTTAGAAATGCCATAAACTGCCCTTTCATTCACCCAATGTTAACTCACATAGTTCCATCTTTGTCAGTGCTCCCTATACCATGTAAAGTAAGTCCCAAATACTGAAAATACTTAACTACTGGGGTTACATGGTCATCAGTGACTATGAGGAGTGAGGACATCAACAGTTTAATCCCTTTTTGTCAAGCTTACTTGTTATCATAAATGCAAGTTTGTGCAAGCTCATTTGTCAGGTTCCTAGATGACTGATGAATTCCCTTTACTGCCATTTTCTGGTTGGACAATATTTATCCATGACTTGCAAATTTAATATTTTATCCATGTTTCTTTGGCCCATAAATGACAATTTCGTTTGCCCAGATGTCACCTTTAAAGTAAAATTATTCTCCATTTCTTTATTTTTCAGTGAAGAGATAATATTTTCTTGCAATATTATGGACAGGAATGCAACATCTAAGATTCCATTGAAGTGCAAGTGTATGGAGCATTATTAGAAAATTTCCTTTTTGCACTGAGGATTTTTCTATATGCTTTAGAAATGAATGTTCATGTTGGCTTTCCATTCTTTGTGTCAAATATGAGAGCTGCTTTGTGCCCGCTCAGGTGGGCACAAAAGCAGGTAGCTGCCCTTACACTGGGCAGTCCCGTCCCTTCGCATGAGTGCAGGCCTCGCCCGGTGTAGGGTGTGTATAATTCCTTGTGCCCGCTGAGTCTCCGTTATAGATTTGGCTTGGCATACATGGAAAGTTGGATATCATAATGTGAGCACTCATTCACATAGTTTTACATGCTTGATATTGCGCATTTAGTTTAAACATACATTGGTTCAAAGAAGATGTTATGCACTTGTACATCTCGGGTCTTGTGTGGCATCCTAGTAGGCCATACATCATACTCTTATCGGGAGATTTCATTCATCCCGACTTTAAGGAAGTGGAAAGCTCATATGTTAAAAGAAAAAAAAAAGGGGAGTGGAAGGCTCATGACGGGTTAGCATGTATTAATGTATTTGTGAAACTCTTGTCATAATTATTTGAGCTTCTTTCAAAGATGTGGATCATTTACTCTTGTTTGTATTTAGTGTCAGTATGTGGTAACAATGCAGTGTCTGAGGACCAACATGAACAGTTTTTGCACCATGCTTGCTGGAAGTCCCACCATGAGAAACTTGGGATTCCTACTTAAAAAGCCAAGACACCTTCATGCTGTTGTCACTCTTCCTGCTCAGGGAGAAAGGATATTGAACCCCTTACTAATTGGAATGTCTGGTTATTTAGGGTCTATGTCAGTCAGCAACAAGTCAAATTTTCTGCTTATGCTGCCTTTGACGCAAATAGTGTGGAAGAAACACAATCATTCGTTTGAAACCTTATTCATAATGCTTATTGCATGATGTTGTGGATTCTTTGCAGCCTCTTGAAAAGTCTGGTGACATTCCGTACAAGAAAAAGAAGATTAGAGATGATAAAATGGAGGGCTTCAATCATGTGGATGAAATTTCTCAGAGGAAGGGAAACCCTGGTAAGGGACAGAAAATCCAAGATGCCCCAGTCATCCATTCAACGGTGGAGAAAGTGCAACAATGTGATTCTGTGTACTGTGGTACTCACTGTAACGAAGAACCTGATGATTCTGCAGTTATGCATGATCATGATGATTCTGGGCTTGAGGAGGGTCAACTTGTGGAACTTGAAGATGATGATGCAGCTACCAAGGCAAAGAAAGGGGACACTGAGGAAACAGTATTGATCTCATCCACTGGAGTAAGACATGGGCATAATGAGAAGAAAAAACAGGTCAAACAAACTTCCTGCAATAAAGAGCCCATAGAGTATGATAAAAGTCACATTCTGGAGACATTGGCAAAGATGGAAAAGCGTCGAGAGCGCTTCAAGGAGCCCATTGCCCCTCAAAAGGCGCACGGTAATGCTCAGAACAATCTCTCTCAGGTGAAGGTTGTAAGTGAAGGAGTTAAACTAGAGAGGCCTACAAGAAAACGTCGTTGGGGAGCTGTTAAAAGCTCAGCTGCCTGATATGGTGGGGAGATGGCTTCTATATTGTACACATCATGATGATCTTCTATTTCAAATCTCGGAGAGCAATTATGCATGGGTATTTCCATTGCCGACATAACATAAATGAAGTTCTTTTGCCATACTACATTTTGGTTGGTTAAGGTCATTCTTTAGAATGTTTGCTTTTTGTTCGTAGGAGAAATGCCACAAATTCAGACAAAAGGACGAAGGCATAGAGTACTGCTTTATCACCCAGGCTGCTTTTCCCTAGCTCTTCATATACATTCTGTGTGTTCATTGAGTTGCAGAAAAGTGGAAGCTCTCTGCTTCATGGAATTAAACACAGTGATGGTATATATGAATGGTCATTATCCCAAGGTCTCGTGGCACTTCTTTTTCACACCATGAAGTTTATATTTTCAACTTGGAATTGTAAAACATTTGAAATAAGCATTTTCATTTTAGTTGGAAATAATTATCCATTGTCTTGATTTTCTCATTTGGTCCGTTGCCTTTTTGTAGCATTGTCTTGATTTTCTCATTTGGTCCGTTGCCTTTTTGTGGCCTTCAGATGATTCTCTAAAACATCTCCAGCTTTCCTACCTGCTATGTTCTTATTTTATGTTCATTGTTGATAGAATATATCATCAGGTCAACTAGGAATAATGTGAATTTTTATTTACTTTCATAGTTGTAATCTTGGAGCTGAAAGCCCAAAGTGCGATGTGGCAAGTATATTTTCATTTGCTGAATTATGTGTGGACTCTCAATGTACTGAATGCAGAGATGTCTTGCCTCTGCTATACCTTTACCGCACACGTGTGCTGCAAGTTTCCCTTTTTCTTTGATGGAATACACATACACCATGGATACATGCATGCATTCTGTTCACATGCTGATTAGGGTTTCCCATCCCTAATACACATACGCCATGGATACATGCATTTAATTCGTTCACAAGCTGATTAGGGTTTCCCATCCCCAGTCTGAACCACGATTGGACGTAGGGCACCGTATTGGTGGGGTACGTCTATATTGTATCGTTTCCAAAGAAGACACCTTTTGGTTTGGTATTATGATTTTATTGTTTTTTAATATTTTACTACTAAATTGAAAGTAATTAAATTGGATAAAAACGTAGTGCATTGTTTTGATACACTTTGCGTCGTACTGCATCATAGAGAATAGGGTATACCGGTACGTTCGATTAGGCAAACCTTGGTGAGGAGAGAGATTTTTAGGCATGATGGTATTCTGTATACCACTCTACGTACGTACGCCGTAGGTATAAATCTGCTCTTTTTTTTGTGAATTTTAGAATTAATATCCCCGTCTTCCAAGTACTATAAATGTGACAAAAAATTGTCTCCACTTGCGTTTATAGTAGCTAGGAAGTGTTTAAGAACTGTATACGAGTCGGATTTAAATGCTCGGCTGGAGAAAATTAACCTTTTCTAATTTCAGGTAATTGTTCTTCAACAAGACCTCTTACTATAAAACCTACCAAAAACAAGAGAAAAAAAGGATCTTACGTACTAAACCCTAAATCCTAATCACACTCGAAGTGGGCAAGCTCGATCGACTCTCGAGTTCAATGAGATCTACTAGCTAGTCTCACCCAGTCCAAGTTGTTTCAGATGCATTTGTTTCGGATTCAATATTGGACGTACTTGGGATTTCGCTAGGGTATCGAAATTTTTGTCACACCAATTTAAAATAAAGTTTTTCCAATTGACTTCAATAACTCTTCACTAGGGGTTCAATGGGCCGGGCCGGCCCGGGGTCCGGAAGCCCGGCCGGTTTTAACCGGATTTGGGCCGAAAAAATGAGCCCGTTACAAATTTTTGGCCCGGCCCGGAAAAAAATAGGGCGGGCTTGGGCTTTGTGTGGCCCGGTCCGGTGGTGGTCCGCCGGCCCGGAAAAATAAATATAATTATATAAATATAAAATTTATATTTAGAAAGAGATTATATGTATTTTTTCTACAATAAATCTACTCAAAAATATAATCTTTTACAAGTAAATGTTAATATAGATATAAGTAAAATATATATTTTTTTATAGATATATTATAGTAGATGTATTAAAAATTATATTTATATAATAAAAAATAATACTTTTTTAGTTTTCGGACGGGCCGGGTTTTTTCGGGCTTTTTTCTGGGCCGGGCCGGGCCGGGCCATACCGGGCCTACCCCCGGGCCTGGGCCGGACCCGGACCGACTTTTATAAAACCGGGCCTGGGCCGGGCCTTGACACCCCTACTCTTCACCAAAAAAAAAAAAAAAATTATCGTTTCACAGCTTCCGACTTTGAAGGGGATATATATGGAATCCAACATGATGTGGCGAGTTGCCCCTCAAAACCCTCCACGTTAACTTGCACAGAAGGCAAAACCCTAGATCAGGTTTCTCCCCGCCCCCGCGCAGCCGCCTTCATCGGTTCCCCCGCGCTCATGATGCCCGACGGCGGTGCACTCCGGCGATCTCGCCGGAGACGACGAGGCCCCAGCAGTGACTCCGACCACGACGATATGCCCAAGGAAGTCGCACCCGAGCGACCTCGCCGGAGAAGACGCGGCCCCAGCAGTAATTCCGACCTCGACGATATGCCCAACGGCGGTGAACCCGAGCGACATCGAAGGGTAACACGAAGCCTCAGCAGTAAGTCCGATCACCACGAGACGCCCCACGGCGGTGCACCCGAGCGACCTAGAAGGATAAGACGACGCCCCAGCGGCGACACCGGTCACCAAGAGACGCCCAACGGCGGTACACCCGTGCGACCTCGCCGAAGGAGACGAGGCCCCACCCACGAGTCCGGCGGTCAACAGTACTGGGCAGACCTCCCGGACCCTCTTCTGTACTCCATCTGCCAGCGCCTGAGCCTCGTCGAGTTCGCCGCCCTCGCCGGTACCTGCAAGTCCTGGCGGTCCTTCGCCGCGGCCACCCGGGGGGAGTTCATGGCCTCGCAGGCCCCGCTCCTGTGCTCCGCGGACGGGAGCGGCCTCTACGACCCGGCGCACAACAGGACCTTGAGGCACCGCAGACTCCTCTCCCTGGTGCGCCGCCAGAACGCCAAGATTTTGGATATCTGTCATGGCTACCTCGTGGTGAAGTGCTGCGCCGGGAGTCGCCCGAAGAAGCGGCTCTTGTTCCTCAACCTGTTCACCGGGGACGAGGTCACTGACGTCCCGTTGCTCCCCGAGGGGAGCGTCAGCTGGGTGGTCCTGACGGCCCGTCCAACTTCTCCGGCCTGCGTCGTCGTAGCATGTCTCAAGCGGAGGTCCGACTTTCAACATGGCGCGGTGTTGTCCTGCCGGCGCGGCGACGCCCACTGGTCCATGTCTGAGTGGTACGGCCCCGGGAAGCCGGTCGTCGTCGGGAGGCGGCTTTGCGCCCTGGAGTGGTTGCGCTCGGGGAAGCGCTTGCTCATCTCTGGACCTTATAGCTGTCCGACAAAGAACTCTGAGGTGTTGGAGGAGACGCCCTCCCTGCACTGCAAGCACCTCGTGGAGGTCGGCGGCAAGCTCCTGTTCATCGAGCACTGGGGGAAGAAGGGTGTGGCCTACCGGCTGGGCGGTCGGCGGCAGAAGATGGAGAAGGTGACTGACCTGGGCGACCGAGCGGTGCTGGTCAGCCACTCCGGGTTCGCCGTGTCGGACTGCCCGGGCGGGTGGGGAGGGAATGCGAACTGCATCTACTTCACCTGCGGCGGCCCAGAGTGCAGGATCCACGCACTGCAGTTGGATCAGGATGGATGGACGGTGGAGGCGCCCTTCGGGGTGCCGGCTGATGCCCCCCTGAAGAAGCATCTGGGGGCGTCACGTCCACGGGCCTTCTGGGTCGTCCCCAGCCTTTGCCACTAGCTAGCTAGCTAGTAGAACCCACCCGGTACCCTTTCTCTAATTAATAATTATTTAACATATGCGCATGCAATCAGCAATTCCATGCAAATATATCCATCGTACGTACGTATACTGCAGTTCATTCCTGCATGCATGTGTTTCCCAAGGACTTGGATTTTTTATTATTTATTTATTCTTGGATATGTTTCAATCATGCAATATTGAAGGGTACTGGCATTTTTAATGCAACAAATCTTAGTTCGATGTGCTGATCTTTAATTGGTTCTAATGATGCGGATAAACTATATATTTTGAGAGATGCATATGCAATATCGTTAATTATCTGGCTAGTAGTTTATTTTAATTTCTCCCAGTCCCAGGGAAACATCATGCATGCATGCTTAGTACTCCTTTGTAAAACATGAATCGTCTGTTGATTAATTAATGGGCCTTTTGCATGCAGCTGAATGGGTGCTCCATATATATATATATATATATATATATAACTTCTCGTAAAAGCCCCCAAAAAGGAGAATTGATGTGAATATATACGAGAGTTATATATGAGTCCTTATAAATATTAAGAAGAACCTCTTTGTTAATTAATTTGATGGGAGAATTAGTGTGAAGAGAGAGGTACAATATTACATATATACTTCATCATTGAGAACTTGGTCTTTTTTGTGGCTGCAGTGATAAGAGGCGGCTATATATATATATATATATATATATATGATATATATGACTATGAGTCCTTAATATTATAACAAGGACCTCTTCTCTGGAGCTATATAGGGGATATATAGTACTGTGAGGCGTACAATAAGTTCACCATTAATTAATTGGTCCCGATCCTATCTGCAGAGAGGAGATCGATCGATCGAGTCCCCATTGCTCTGCTTGCTCTCTCTTCAAATTAAGAGTACTGTTGATCGATCGATCGACTTCCTGCTTCATGCACGGGGCCGGACAATTTCATGCGCAGTTTGTGTTCTTCTTCGCGACTATTCGACATCCCAAGATATCGCCAAGTACGGCCACCATGCATGCATGTTTCGCTGCACACTCTAATCCATCTAGTTTTGCTCCTCCTCTTGATCAAGTACCATGCCCCTCGTATCAACTTCTTAATTAGGCATCGCGCGCCAGAGAAGATTGTGTTAATGTCAACATAATTGCGACATGAGCTAGCTATATATATATAGGGAACACAGAAACACGATCGAGGAAATATTCTTTATCTCATGACTTGCTTCTTCCGATGGAAATAACTAATAAGGCATTAATGTCTAGGCACACAACAAGATTAATATGCGATTTTGACACCATGTCAAGACAATGATCGATCGTAACTTTATTAGTACAGCTATCAGAGTCGTTTATATATATATAACCAATCTCTCTCGAAAACATTGCTTAGATTTGTCGTTGTGATCTATGGTTAACGGTCGTAAAGCATCCTTTGATTTGGCCTAAAAAAATCCATCAATATTTTCTTAGTAAAATTTCTATTTACTCAAAACTTGCTATTTCGAATAACTTTTCTTAGTAGGATTAGGAGTCCCTACAGTTTGACTTTGGTGCCGATTCTTTACGAAGACGTTATTAGATCACTTAACTAGTCCTGGCTGTTATAGATTTTCTAGACTTGTTGGCGCAAATAAGAAACTCGCATCTATACGCAGATCCCTCTTGTAACTAGTTTTTGAAAATTTTATTGCCATACTAACGCCCTAAAAATCTTATTTCTCAAGCTAACATATATACTTTTGACTGGCTGACGGGCAACTCTGATCTGAAGATTTACATGCATCCAAGATTCATTGATATCATTGACAGATCAGGAAAGAAGAGAACACAGCTAGGAAGAAGGGATACTAATTAAGGATGATAAAGGTTTAGTAAGGATATCATTCATATATGGTGGACATCCAGAGACTATACGAACTAATACTTGCATTTAATGATCAATAATGCGCAACACATCACAGAACAAACATGCCCAAAAAGTATGAGTGGAGATCCTCTCCACCCGCGGGTGGAGGGGACTCCAGCAGTACAAGGGAGATTTGGGGTTTTTTTTGTTTGGCCCCCTAGGTAAAAAAGGAAAAACACACACACACAAAGGTCTCAAACAAAAAAATCCAAAATCCCCCTTGTACTGCTGGAGTTCCCTCCACCCGCGGGTGGAGAGGATCTCCACTCAAAAAGTATATATCAAGCATCACCAAAATGTGTTGGATCTTGATCGAGGTGTTTACCTCGTGCGTTGCAGAATCTCGTAGGATCGGGAAGAAGTCTACAAGAATCTTCTTCGTAGTTTTCTCGCTCCAAACGTCTTCGGGATCCGATGGTGATGTCCCGTGAGAGAAGTCTTGCACTTGTGTGAGAGAGAGAGAGAGTGGGGGGAAAGACTCTTGTGCAGTTCTGTCCAAGAGAGAAAATCGTCCGGACGGTTTTTGCATGCGCATGGGAGTCTTGTGCAGGAGAGAGACCAGAGAGAGAACTCTCCCTCTCTCATGCGCATGGGAGAGGAGAGCCCTGCTGCACCCGGGAGCCAACCGCCCAACGGTTTGGTCTCCTGCCCAAAGGTTGCTTTGGATGCCCACGGTGGGCACCCAACTGCCACGTTTAACATCTCCCACTTGCCCACAGAGGGCACAGTAAAATGTCAGTTGCTCACAAAGAGCAATTCATCTCTCTACACTTGCTTCTCAATCTTACATACGACGAATGGAGTGAGCGACCTTACGAGAGTCGGCACAACAAATGAGTAGTGACATATTAAGTTATCACCAAAACTAACAGATCACAATACTCTAAAGGAATCCCGTAGTACCTAGATATCTTCAATATTCACCAGCTTTGACATCCTGAATCTCTTAAAAAACTAGCGATATCAAAACTCGAACGTTATGTGCTCACGACTTTATCGCCACTAAGTCGACATAGTCCCTCGAGTATGAGCCACAAAACATGGTGCAATATTTAGATGTCTTTCTTGAGTTCTCATATCAATTCAATTAGTCTTGACCGCTTTCCTAGTCATGTCCCGCTGGACTGTATCAACCTAGCCAGTGGCGGAGCCAGAAAATTTAGAAGGGGGGGCAATTTAGAAGGAGGGTAATTAATAAGATAATTATTCATGAGTACTCAAAGCAAGGGGGGGCAATTAATAAAGTTTAAAAAAATCTTCACATGCCCATCTTCACATGCCCATCATAAGGAGAAATTTTATGCAAAAAATTAAGAAGGAAAAAAATTATACAAAAAAATAAGGGGGGGCAATTGCCCCCCCTTGACCCCCCTGGCTCCGCCACTGACCATAGCCCTAAGGAGCATGCTAAAATAGCGACATCAAGCTTCCTTTTCATAACATAGATCTCAAGTCCTAAGGGTACAGATAGATCAACAAATTATGATCCAAGAGCTCACATAATGATGAAATAGAGATCTCATTCATCATTCTCTTCAACGGTCGTTTTACGCACATGTGATATGATCACATGTTACGGTGTTCTTCCATCATTATGGGCGTGTCACAGACAACATAATAAAAACACCATACGGTTCTTAGTCTAGCCACTCCCACTGTGGCTAACCCGAGTCTCACGACGTCTTATCATAAAACTCGCAACCGGCTTAATGGAGGCTTCACGGATTTGATTCTCATATCCTGTGATCGATCCAGAGGGATCTCATTTTAATTCAGTTTAAGGCGACAAAAAAAGAAAATATCTTGCTCGCTCTCATAGCGCCATAGATATACTTTTATCTTGCTCGCTCTTATAGCGCCATAGATAAAAATTGTCTCATCTTGCTCGCTTTCTTAGCGCCAATGTGAATGACCCGTGTGAGGGGGTCCATTCAGAGCCTAGTGACACTTTCTTGATGTGTAAAGTATTCCAACCATAGACACACATAAGGAAGGAAAACATAATAATTAATTGTCAATGAATATTGTGCACATACAATTTACACAATCCCATATTTCTAATATGGGTTACAAATGCCTCCCTCGGGATTTGTTTAGTTAGTGGATCGGCCAACATATGACCTGTTGAAATGTGTCGGAGAACCACCAACTCCTTTGCAACTAAATCCCGAATGTAGTGATAACGAATGTCAATGTGTTTGGTTCGCCCATGGTATTTAGGGTCCTTAGCATAGGCCAAGGCCGATGTGCTATCAACATACAGCACCACCGCCTCCTTTGACAATTGTGTCATGGCCAATCGCTGTAGGAAACTCTGCAACCAAACAGCCTCTTGACATGCAGCAGAACAAGCCACATATTCTGATTCCATGGTGGATAAAGCGATGCACGTTTGTTTCTTGCTACACCAAGAAATGGCCCCTCCACCTAACATAAACACATAGCCTGAGGTGGATTTGCGCTCATCTTTATCACCGGCCCAATCAGCATCGCTGTAACCTCTCAATCTTAAGTCACCTCCTTTGTAACATAAGACAAGGTCCGAAGTACCACGGAGATATCGAAAAATCCTCTTAACTGCTTTCCAGTGAACGAGACCGGGATTACTTTGATAACGACTAACAAGGCCACCGCAAAGCTAATGTCTGGCCGTGTACATAACATGGCATACATTAGGCTTCCAATTGCAGCAGCATATGGCACTTTAGACATTTCATTCTTTTCCTTATCAGTTTGTGGACATTGACTGATACTTAAAACACAACTCTTATCAATTGGAGTATCGATGGGTTTGGAATAATGCATCCGAAACGCTCAAGAATCTTATTATATAAGTCTCCTGTGACAAACACAGAAGTTTATTCGAGCGATCTCTGGTGATTTTTATTCCTAGCACATAATTTGCTTCACCCATGTCTTTTATCTCAAAGACAGAAGACAACCATTTTCGAGTGGCTTCGATAGATTCCATGTCATTTCCAGCCAATAAAATGTCATCAACATATAATGACAAAATAAGAATCTTTTCCGCCGTACGTTTAACATACACACAGTGGTCTTCTTCAATCATCTCAAAACCAAATGAGATAATAGATTTATGAAATCTAAAATACCACTGTCTAGACGATTGTTTGAGGCCATAAATGGAACGTTTGAGACGGCAAACTTTGCGCTCTTGTCCCTTTGCCTCAAAACCTTCTGGTTGCACCATATAAATTTCTTCGTCTAGTTCTCCATTGAGAAATGCTGTTTTAACGTCCATCTGAAAAAGTTCTAAGTCTAAATGTGCAACAATGGCTAGAATAAGGCGAACCGATGTGAATCTCACCACTGGGGAGAATGTCTCATCGAAATCTATACCCTCCTTTTGAGTATATCCTTCGCCACAAGTCGTGCTTTATATTTGTCGATTGATCCATCCGCCTTGCGTTTGACTTTGAAAATCCATTTATTTCCAATAGCCTTACGCCTGGAGGGAGGTCGACAAGTTCCCAAACCTGATTCTTACTCATAGAGTCCATCTCATCTTGCATTGCTTCCTTCCACTCTTTACTAGCAGATGAAGTTAATACTTCTTTAACAGAAGTAGGCTCATCATCATCAGCAAGCTGGCACACAAGGCTTCCTCTTCAATCTCAAATCGACGACGAGGCATGTGTCCACGTTTGCTACGGCGTATCTGATCGTCTGTTCTTCTATAGGTGTGCTCCCACTGGGCACAAAGCTCCCACTATCATGATCATCTCTACTATCTCCGGCGGCTTCCTGGTTAGGAACTAATTCCCTCCCTTCGCTGGAAGATGGTAGAATATCATTAGGGTCATCCAACTCATGGAGATCAAGACTCTTTCCAGTGTCGCCGATACTAGGAAATTCTGTTTCTAAGAAAACAACATCTCGGACGTCTTTTTCTGTCATTCCTCCATTCGGATGTTGTCCATACATGACATAACCCTTAGAGCCTTCAGGATATCTTATAAAGATAACTTTCTAGCTTTAGGGCCAAGTTTTCCAAACTTGTGAGAGTGTCATGGACATATCCCGCTGAACCCCATGGGCGTAGATTATCTAAATTTGTTTTTCACCACCATAACTCATAAGGGGTGGAAGGAACTGACTGTGAAGGTACGCGGTTAAGGATGTAGGCCGCAGTCATTATAGCATCCCCCCAAAAAGATATTGGAAGGTTGGCATGCGCCATCATCGACCTAACCATATCTAACAGTGTTCTATTCCGTCTCTCAGCAACACCATTTTGTTGCGGTGTATATGGAATAGTTAATGTCTGCGTATTCCTTTTTCTTCACATAAAGTTCGGAACTCATCCGAAAGATATTCACGTCCTCGATCCGTCCGAAGAACTTTTATGGTTTTCCTAATTGATTCTCAACCTCTGCCAAGAAGTGTTTGAAGCAATCTAACGCTTCATAGCGGTGAGCGATCAAATAGACATATCCATATCGTGAATAATCATCTATAAATGTGAGGAAATAGGAAGCCCCTTGACGGGTCTTCACACTCATGGGTCCGCAAATGTCGGAGTGGATCAATTGTAAGAGTTCAGTGGCTCTCTTAGCCTTTCCGAAAGGCTTGCAACATGCCTTACCGGCTAAACACGATTCACACACAGGAAGATTGACTTTAGCGAGTGAGCCTAGCAAGCCTTCTCGAGCTAATCTTGTCCTATGTGTCCTAACCGAGCATGCCAAATTTTCGAATCAAGGTTATTATCAGTATTCACCACATAAGACACAGAAAAATTATGATAATCCAAATCTAATTTAAACAAACCATCCATGAATAAAGCATGACCATATATAACATTGTTCAAACAAATGTCAACTTGGTTGCTAGCAAAAGAAAAAGAGAAGTCTAATGCTAATAATGATGAGACTGATAGTAGATTATGCTGAACTCTAGGCGCATAGAGTACTTCATGGAGAGTTAAGACTCGTCCAGTCTTTAACTTGAGTTGATACACACCAACTCCAAGGACTTCCTCGCTGGAACCATTTCCCATGTATACTCTTTGCGATCCCGCTGAGATTCGGCGATAATCCACGAACCCTGCTCGATCCCTTGTTATGTGCTTGGTCGCTCCTGAATCCACTATCCATTCAGGATTTGTTCGAGCAACTAGGATATGCGAACAAACATGCACAGTTGGAGAGCAAAGAAATTGGAATACCTTTTTCGGCTCAGTGCATTCACGAGCGAAATGTCCCAATTGTCCACAATTATAGCATTTGGCTTTCGACTTGTCTCTCTTTCCACCGCGCTTGCCTCTTTGGCGCTTCGGTGTCTGCCCCGCCTTAGAAGTGGATGCAACATTTTGCCTTCCTCTTGAAGTTCTTCTTTGGACCCTTCTTGCCCTGTTGTCTGCCTCCCTGGGCGACAAGGGCAGTAGCGCGCATAGCTTCCTCGCGCTCAGCCTCTAACTCCACATGGCGAGAGATGTCAGAAAAATTCTTAATGCTCTCATTGTGAGTGAGGATTTGTTTCATGTGAGTCCAAGAGTCTGGCAAAGATCTATTACAGCCTGCACCTGCTGCTGTCATCGGTGAGATCGTGACCTGCAGACTTCAAGTCGCGGATCATGCTTGACATCATCCTTAGATGCTCAGTCATGTTCTGACGGGGATCTTTTCGGAGGGTCTCAAATTTCAAAACAAGAGCCCTTAACCTCGTGGTAGAGGTTCCTCCAAAAGAAATCTTCAAGTTATCCCACATATCCTTGGCAGTCTTACACTTTTCAAACTCGCCAATCAGATCATCCTGCATGCTGCTTAACAGTGTAAAGCGCGTGCTGCGATCTTTGTTGAACCATGACTTGTAAGCCTCTTGATCTCTTCGGTGTTGAGCAGTGTTGCCTTCTGCGGGCGGGGTCATGGATGTAGTAATGTGATCAAGCAACTCTTCTCGTTCAAGAAATATGGATTTTTCGATGCCATATGTCATAGTTAGTGCCATCTAATTTATCCCCTTTCGTTAAGTCAGCAATAACATTCTTCGAGGCCATCGATGAATCACTACATTTAAGATAATAATGAGAAGGCTAAGTTGACAATTCTACACATCAGTCTATTTGATCCAAAAATCTACACTATAATATTAAATATTCCCATATAATAAGATCGAAAGTAGACTTAGAGTACTACAGTCATCTCCCATTTATATAAGAATATTCAATATTATTAGGGTAATTTCGATCAAATAATGTAAAGGGAGAGGAACTAACATCTCTCAATTTTTAAGCATGTATACTAAACATGAATAGTCAAAGAATAAAACAACTAATCATGTTCAAAACATTCTAATAATTTTGAACAATAATTAATCATGCATGTTCAAATAACAATTAATCATGTGTGTTTCAAACAACAATTAATCATGCATGTTAAATTTCCCTTTAATAAGGGTTCAACACATGATTTTAAATCTCGGATCATACATAGATTGCTTGAATATAAGTGCATGAAAAAATTTCTTCAAGATCAAACTAACTATACAATTATTGCATGGACTTAAATAAGACAATCTCATAATCATGAAGCTAATAATGATCCGAAGTACTAATAAAATCATGTCTAAAATTGCGATAACATCATAATAGCTAAAGCAATCGTCTGGAGGCGGGCGGAGTCATAGACGGCGCCGGGGAACATGCCGTATGTGACGCCGGACTCGTCGTACCACCAAATAATCATTATGGTGGTGACGAGAGAGACTGGGTCAGCATTCCCTGCGGTCCACGTCCAATAATGCGGCTAAGTCGAGCTCGACCACGAGGTCCGCTCGGCAAAATCACATTAGTGCGACGTCTTGCAAGCTGACCGAGTTCACGTTGCCGACGAGCCGACGCTCTCATACGGGCCTGTTCCACCAGAAAAGTGCACCTGGGCATGGTGGACCAGTACCCATACGCTCAGCCGAGCCAACATGTCCGCATAGCGCCATGCCTGCACCCTCGTGAACCGTCACGCCTGCATGCATGGGACCACCCATGCGCACTCCAAACCGCATGCATGGCCACGAGGACCCCCATGCAAACCTCTGCGCGCATTTGGGCCGCGGACAACACACTCTCCGCATGGGCCGTCACGCACCTGCGGGTGCGCCATTGCCGTCTGCATGGCTGCGAAGGCCGCTGAACGCGCCACGTCTGCGACCCCGGCTCCAGCCCGCCTGGTCGCGGGCGATGTGCCCACGCGTGGGCTCCGGCCACGGCGCCCAGCCGCAAGGGCCTGCGCCACGCGCCCTCCTGGGCCGTGGTCCGGGGGGCCCGCCCGCGTGGCTGGGGGACGCGGTGTCCGCCCGCGCCTACGTGGCGACGGGCGACTCGGCGCCTGCCCGCACCTGCGTGGCGGCGGGTGACGCCAAGCCCGCCGCGCCCTGGCCTCCATGCTGGTCGCGGAGACGCGGCTCCCGCCCACGTGGTCGCCTCCGTGTGGCCCGCTGGCCGCTGTCGCTACCGTACACCGCGCGCAGCAGCGCGCTTTGCAGGGTCGCGGGCCTCGTAGTCGTGGGCCGCACGCCCTCGCGCATCGCCGCCGTCCGCGTCATCTGCAGACACGCGAACCGTGTCTCCACGTAGAACGTTGTCCGGACGCGACGAGGGAGAACCGCACAGTGCTAGAACGTAATCCCGTGCAGTCATCAGTCGCCGAAATCTAATTGGCGCCACGGACTCCTACATGGGCGTCGGATCGCTACCAACCACGCTATCCCCATCGTCGTCCGTAGAGATCTCCGTCGGTTCAAATCATCTTCTTCCATTGCGGCAAGCTCTTGCGCATGGAGATCATCCGACGACATCGTGGAGAGAGGAACGTGAATACTCTGATACCAATGTTGGATCTTGATCGAGGTGTTTACCTCATGCATTGTGGAATCTCGTAGGATCGGGAAGAAGTCTACAAGAGTCTTCTTCGTAGTTTCCTCGCTCCAAACGTCTTCGGGATCCGATGGTGATATTCCGTGAGAGAAGCCTTGCACTTGTGTGTGTGTGAGAGAGAGAGTGGGGGGGGAGACTCTTGTGCAGTTCTGTCCAAGAGAGAAAATCCTCCGGACAGGTTCTGCATGCGCATGGGAGTCTGTGCAGGAGAGAGACCAGAGAGAGAACTCTCCCTCTCTCATGCGCATGGGAGAGAGAGCCCTGCTGCACCCGGGAGCCAACCGCCCAGCGGTTTGGTCTCCTGGCAACCTTTGGATGCCCACGGTGGGCACCCAACTGCCACCGTTTAACAAAATGTATCAAGCATCAGAAAAACCTCAGACAGTGTACATATCTGATGTTCATGGAAAAAAAAATTATATTAATGGTTCGGCTTGTCTAACCTTCAAAAGATAGTCTTATACTTACCATGCATCAATTTGCTGGGAAAATTGGAGATTACATGACGTGCATCAAAATGTACAGGCCCTTAAGGTTTCTGATGGAAGAGTGATCCTCTAATTACCTTTGACCATTTCAATGCCATTCTATTCCTACACTTTTACTGAATTCTCTGACTCAACTGGCTCAAGATTCTTTGTTTTAGAACAATCTCTCTTTCTTTTACATCACATTCCCTCTCTTATTTCCACTTCTTCTCCACGTCCAACACATGCACTAGCATATGAGCGAAGACCTGTAGATTAGTCATACATTTTGTAGTTAAAGTGTGATGCACGTCTATCTCATCCATGTAAAGCTCTGTGAATCAATATCTCTTTTGCAGGTCTGGCGTCAAGTACTATATACACAGGGCAACCATCCATCTATGACAGAAGCTCAAGAGCTTTTTCAAGAAAATGCAGAAAGGAAGTAAGATACTTATTGGTGTTAATTCTTTTCGCAAGCACTTTATGTTTCATTTTTCAGTCAACCTTGTTCTAAGGAAGAAGTTCACAGCTGGGTGAAACTGGTAAATATGGGCTTGTGTAAATACGAGCACCTATCACCAGAAAACTGTATAATTGTTGGTGTTATATATATACTAATAGCAGCAGCATCTCATTTCTTTTGTTGCTTTAACTTGGAGAACTAGCACTACAAGAAGAATAATATTTGCCAACAACTATATATCTACAACTAGTATTAACCGTTTACATATATAATGTCATTTGTCAACGGCTATACGAAATAGTTGACATATCTAAACTTTGATAACGGCTCTTTTTAGCGGTCGACATATAACTAGTATTTGTCAACGACTACATAAGTCGATGACAAATGTCAATTATTTGTCTACGGCTTCACGAAATCGTTGATAATTGCTTAATATTTATCAACAGCTACGTAAAGTCGTTGACAATTACTACATAGACTTGTGCGAGCTGCCGGAAGCGCTGGCCGGAGAATATGGCCCTGGGGCAACCAGCTGTGTACCCGTGGAGGGGGCCGTCGGGAGCATCCAGAGGAGGGAACCTCTCAGGGAGAATTTTGAATCTTATGCTGTTGTATTTTTATCACCATATCACTTAATCATAAAATTAGACGATTACAATGAAAAGTATAAATATTTTGATCTTCTCCTACCCTGAGTAGCAATTACGTAAGTTCACGTCATTGAGCATCCGGTACAAGAGTTGCACGTAATGATCATGTATCCACAACTTGATATCGAACCTATTAAAAAGAAAAAGAAAAAAAAATCTAAGTCTCCAGTATTGAGATAGAGATCGCCCATGTTCGGATGACGCGGAGGCTGATGTTCAGATGCTAATAAATGCACATGTTTTCAATAAGCTACTCTGGTAATATCGATTGTTTGCCATAGAAAATCGTATAGCCACCTTTTAATAATTGAATTGGGAACTGACAATCTCAGATTTAATACAGAGAGCCAAATTTATAGGTACAATGAAATAGTTTTAGTAAGAGTTCAGTTCAAATGAGAGACTGTCACCAGGGTGACACCGGCCATTAAATGGCCAATGAAATCAGCAGTTCAAATGAGAGACGAGTGTGGAATTTTTCTATCCAAATTACCAAACTAGTTTTAGGTTTATCTATGTAGATGGGCCCCTATTTGGTTTTCAAACCAGGCCACAGGCAAAACTAAAAAAGGCACGTAGTAGTAACAACCTGGAACCTGCACAAGTATGCAAGTTATCTACCACCATGGATAAGACAATACCATCGGTACCTAGATTTCAGATGAAGTGTAACACAAGGATAAGTGCTCAATCGCGGGTATCTCGAGGGGGGGAGAAGGGAACAGGGCTATTCTTCTCAATTCACACAAAGTACGTGCAAATTTCGTTCCCAACATCTAGATATTTTCCTGTCTCAGAAAATTCTGTAGAGAAGAGGCAAGAAGAGTCATCAAAATAAAATAAGTTGCAATAACCTCTAGAGATCCACATGGTGATGGTAGTGTGCAAAAGCTAGTGATAAGACGCACACTTGTATGATTGATCCATATAAAAGTGATAAGATATAAGACGTACAGAACTCTTGCTGCTTCCATCAAATCTTGTCACAACTAAATGGATCAATCACATGGGATTTTGCCCTCCACATCGGCATTCGCTAATTTGCAGCAAGTATTACTCTTTTTACAACAAACTAAGTCGGTTGGAGAGGTGGGGGGAGGGGGGTTGTTTAGGGAACCAAGATCAAGCATGACCAATCTTTTCATGTTATGTCAAAAAATATCCAAATAAAAGAATGTTACAACAAGAGGCAGACGTGGGGCCAAAATTTTGTTCCTTATTTAAAGAATTCTCGAAAATTAAACATCTTCAGCCAACGATGGCAAATAAGTGGGCGAATACAAAAGCTTTCCCTCACTTTTTAAAACATGAACTGCTCTATCCTGCTACATCCGGAGAATGTATGATCTTTCAAACTGCATTTACTGAAATGAAACAAAAAAAGTAATATTTCATGCACTGTTAATCTGCAGCCATGAAGGGATCTACCTCCCCAAGATCAGCGACTAAGGGCTCCAATTCAGATGTCTCCTCTCCTTCAGGGATGAAGCATGTTGGAAATGGAAGTAATGAGATATCAGGTTTCTTGTAAACCGCATCCTTTACAAAGACAAAGTGCCTTCCGCACCGGGAACCTGCAAAAGCAAGGCAGCTAATAAATCAGTGAGGTCCAGTAATATCATGTTGGATTACCTTCTTTATCCTTCCCAATTCTTTTCCTCATGGTTTTACAAAACACTCTAAAAATGAGATGAAAGGAAACTTACTTGGCCTCTCACCCACATCATATTCCTTGCTGGATCAATTTTGTAAACCCATACATTTTTAACCGTACACTGCTTCCCACCCATACGCCAGGCATTTTCTTGCCTTTGAAACCTGGTTAACAATGAAAAATAGGTGTTTCTCAAATAAAATGAGATGGCTTTTGCAATACAAGGCAATTGAGATAAAGAAGAACAAGAAGGCCAATATTAGGTTTGCTAGTTAATATACAAATTCTCACTCTTAACGGAATAGACAGCATTCAGCAAAAAGGCATAAACATCACAGATTGGATGCAACATGTGATGGAAGCATGGGAAGAAACCCATGTGCAACTTGCAGAGGAAAAGATCCATCCAACGGTAAGTTGGCAAGGAGCAGCAGCTTCTTGCTTCGACAAGAGAATAACATGAATCTGATACCCTTTCTGTTCCCTCCATGCTTCTATTTTCTCCTCTTCTCACTTGGCAAAACTAGCAATCCATGTTGTAAACGAGCCGATACGTTCGGCGAGTAGTTTGAAACTTGACTCGATAAAAGCTCGGTCCGACTCGTTTATTTAATTAACGAACCAAGTTGAACAAAAAAAAAAGTTCGATTCATAAACAAGCCGAGTCTGAACACATATGAGCTCGGCTCGATTATACTCGTGAACAACTCGTTTAAGAGCTAGATTAAATACTCGTTAAGAACTTGTCTAAGTACTAGCTAACACTTCGTTTAAATATTTCTTTAAATATAATAAGTATATTGATATAAAAATATTTATTTATTTTATACAGTTATTATTACAATATAAAATATTTATGAGGGTTTTAAATGTCATAAACTAAATCCACAGTGTATATACATAAATATGTAAATGAGGATATATACACAAATCATAAATAGGGGCATGAAACAAAATTAGTGTTGCAAGGTCCCCCAGCAATATCAAGCATCTTCTTCTATAAAAATTTATGAGAGTTTAAAGTCATAAACTAAATCCACAGTGTATATATATAAATTATGTAAATGAGGATACATACACAAATCATGTAAATAGGGGTATGAACACAAAATTTAGTGTTGCAAGGTCCCCGAGCATATCAAGCATCTTCTTCTTCCCGAGACCGACCAACGCAGTAGGTGAGCCCTCCGGTGGGGCCGAGGGGCGCGTTGTCGGCCACTGGCATCTCCGACGACCACTGGGGACCATCTGTCAATGGTAGACGGTGCTCTCGGCGACCGCAGTACAGTCACCGACGGTGCAGAAAGGGGGCTCTGAGCGGTGTGCGAAGGAGAGTTGCAGCACCGCCCCTACTTTTTCGCGCACCAACCCCATCTCTTGCGGTGTCTATCTATTAATTTCATATACTTGTGATAAATTATGAATATTTCAAACATTATATTAAAATTGTTAAATTAAGCAACTTATCAAAACTATTGAGATATGAGCTTGAAATAAGATAAATTTAGGTCTTATGAACGATCAGTTTTTACTTGTAAATTGAATTGGATTTACTTATATATACGAACTCGCAAATTCAATTAAGCTCGTTAAGATACTCGTTAAGAGCTCGAGCTCGAGAATATTTAAACGAGTCGAGTTGGACAGACATTTTCAATACTCGAGCTCGGCTCAAACTCGATTAAAAATTAACGAACAGAATTTGAACAGCATACTACTCGGCTCGACTCGGCTCGTTTACACCCCTAACCATGCATATCTCAAGAGGCTAGATGCCCTCCTTATCCTTACTCTGAGCAGTGCATACAGCAGAGTGCCATTGTGAGGATGATATTCTCCTTTCACACAAGTGATATGCCAGAGGCAAGATGACAGACTGCAGGGCCTTCCGTTGAGTGTCATCAATGGCCTGCAGGCATGACAAGAAAATGTGATGATCCCTAAAATGGAGGCCCCAGCAACTCCTTGCGTTTTGAAAGAAAAGTGGATTGTGCATCCCATTTTACCACCAGCTCCTTGTTATTAAACTTTTCACCTTATATCTGAGATAACGTCTCCCTTCCATGGTCCTTTCTTCTGCAAAACCTTTACCAGAGGCACCAGCAGTTCCTTGTTTATTTTGGCATGTGTACTCTGTTTCCCTTGGCGTCTCTCAGAATGACATGCAGACTGGGATATATCAGTCTTTCCTTTTCTTCATTTATACTTCTACTCCTACCAGATGAATTCTCACCTATGCTTCCAATTTTTGTTAAATCTATGAGGCATGCCCCAACCTGTCAATTCCATGAGACATCCATGTTTCTAGCCAATGAGATGATGGACGATGAATGTGTGCTCCCTCACATGCCTATTGGCTGCCAAAGGTACATTTCACAGTGGTGCATTGATAAACCCAACACATGGGTCTCGTACTTGGATGCGACGGATAAAGGATGAGCTAATCATCAGCAGGACTAGTTTCCTAAAACCCATAGTGTTTTCTGCCAAGCAGGTCAACCACTATCATGAATCATTTTAAAAAACTATACAAAAGAATTCAAAGGTACATTTTTCTAAGTGCACCTTATAAGACCATGACAGACAGCAACTGCATTGGCAATTAGAGTGGAAGAAGACCATTACCAAAATGCTTTCCGAAAATCAGAACCTGGGTTCAGATTCACATTGGACAACAAAGAATAGGATGTATAAGAATGCCTCATCTTCTCTCATATGTTTTATTTCCTGAAAAATGGATAATACCTCATTTCTACAAAATTGAAAATGGGAGTCTAAAATATGTCCATGTGAATAAACTCTGCACGCCTTACCCAATTTGAAAGAACTGAAATGAAAGTTTCCCTAGAATCACAGAAAATCTGGGCTATAGATCAAAAGCCTCAATCCCTCAACATGATCGGTCATCTTCTGCACATCTTTGCTAGGCCCATTCAAACAAACATGTGTGAACCTTGCTAGTTCTGCATAGAGATGTCTCGAAAAGACATTTCCATTTTCAGCTTGTCTAGTTTCAAACTCGGTACAGCACAAGATGGTAAATTTAGATTTTGATGACCTGACAGAATATGCTAAGGCATTCAGTGCTCCTATGTTGCCCGGGGATTCCCAATGACAGTGAACCACCTCAGAAGACACCAGCAGGTAAGGCATATATACAGGATGGTGTCCTCCCTTATGTGAACTCATTCTCTGGTATAAAGACATGTTGTATGTGGATGGAACCCCTTCCATATACCAGGGCTTCTATTGCTGACCCCTCACCAAAAACCTTCTGCTCACATGAAGATGTCTCAAAGTCTCTCAATGGCAAGCGATCTGGAGTTCATGTTCCTTCCATGTTCCTCATAGAAACTAATAGGTATGAAGGTGTGGTCAGCAAATCGGAGCTGAAGGTAGGTGATTGAATGCTTAAGCAACCATCTTTCGCTGTCCATCAAGGATTCAATATTGATTTAAGACATTGAGAACTTCGTTCTGAAACCTGGAGAAGAGCCTGTACTAGGTGAGAAGAAGGCAAAGTAAGTTATCTCCAAAGTTGAAGTTGGTTCTTGGCCTGAAATGAGGCTCAATAGCACTGGGAGCAAAGTACAATAGAAGATCACAGGAAGAAGATGACCCTGCTCAGGTTGGGGAGGGGGTTCAATAACAAGAAGGGAAGGAGAATTACAGACAGGTTTACGACCCCGTGTATTTGAACTTGAAACAAACATGAATTTGGCTGTCATCCTGCATGTCTATGGTTTCCTTTTCAACTTCAAGATTCTTGTATACATAAGATAGCAATTTTACTGTAAATAGCTTCTAGTCTTCCAAACTGTGATGAGCACCATTGTATCACAATTTTGTTTCATGAAAACATCAGTCAGCTATATCGTTCTATAAACCGTTCAATCCAGCAAAATGGACCTTTTTGCAATTTGCATTTCTCCATCCACATCATATTCATATAACAGTAACAGTGTACATAAAAAAGACATTTTGTTTAACCCCTCCATGAGGTAAATTTGCTCATGAATGTAGGGAACGAATGAGACTGCTGCCTCATTGTAGATTTTGCCACAAAAGACATCACCTGTCAGAACTTTTCTGAATAGAACTTTAGCAGGACTTGTACAAAATGCAACACATAAGAGAAATTTTTCTACAAATACATAAATATGAAAGCGACACTAGCAATAAGAAAATAATATTTTACAATAATCAGAAAGAGCAGTTAAAATTCTCATGTGTCAAAGTCCTCCATGACTAAACGAGTTAACAATGTAGCGAAATAAATAAAGGAAAGAGGACAATACACATTCATAATCAGAAACAGACAGAAACAATCCAAATATGAAGACCGCACACATTGGTTGCACTACATTCATTGAGATTTAACATGTACCTTCCCAGGAGCATCCCTCTGACCAGTGGAACCAATGCTTCGGTGTGATAATGAAGCTCCGTGAGATGCAGGCATTCCAGAGAAACCCCACCTCTTCATTCCATCCTGTCCAAAGAGTAAGATACCAAATGTCAACCAGAATATCCATCATAATCATATCCAACTACCTAAGAAAAAAAAAACAGATGATGATGAATTTCAGAATTAAGGAAGTGCAAAAGAAAGATATTCATTGAGCACTAAGAACTCAACATTGATCTTCTTCTAATTGATGTGTAAAAAGAAACTAATGCCAAAGGAAGAAAGTATACTGGTTGTTCACTAGATAGTCAGAAAAAGATGAGCCAACTTGCAACAAAGAAATAGTACCAATACAGTCTGATTTACAACACAAAATGATGTTCCGTTTTGATCTTTCATCAAAGAAACAGTTATCAATAGAGCCTGAAAATGAAGTTTCATGTCGATCTTTCCTTCTCAATTTTTCTTTCCTAGAGATCTGAAGAAAAGCAGCCCTCATCTACAAGAGTAGCATCTTTCAGTCAAAAGGATAGGCGGCAATCCATTAGGAAATTATGCTTCTATTTAACTTTTAGATTGAACTTTCCTGTGGAGAATCTCATGTTTGGTATCGGATTCTCATCCTCTGTATGTGAAGATTCTGTCTAAAGTCCAGGGGACTGACCAACTTGCTGGCTGTATGAGCCCAAAATAAAAGATGGTCTCACAGGGTTCCATAAAACCCCCTGCAATCCAAATTCACTTCAACCATGAAGGCAGCACGGCCTTCTAATGGTAGACATGAAGCGGGGCAATTAGTCAATGTTCATCAAATCCATGGATTCTTTTAACAATTTATGAAACAGATGGTAGACACTAGGCATGTGATTGTGAAGATGATAGTAAAGACCAAATTTAATATAAAACAGGTCAAGGTGTCTGGAAATCGGGCAAAAGTGTATAGCATCCATGGGCAGAGGAGATAAAAGAATACATAAGGAAATAAAATAAGAGAATATGAATGACATTAAAACTTTAAAAAAAGCAGCACTATTTAAGTTGTTTTGTGAATAATAAGCATTACACCTAAAAGTAACAACACAGAAAAAGGATAAAAAAGGCAATAATGGTTCCTGCTAGCTGTTCATGGTACCTCTCTTCTGTAAGTCAAGAAAGCGAATAATTACAAGTAATGCATCTCAAGTAGTCATAGTCTAATTGGGTTCTCAATATCAGATCCTGCTTGGCTGGTGGACACCCTCACACATCCTATGCCAATAATGCCATATTGTCTTAGAATCCACAAAACCTAGGTGTTGAGATTAAGAGGTCCAGAACTAAATGCACATAGCCACAACCCATATAAACCGATATGGGACTATGCCCACCAATACCACCCCCCCTCTCATAGCCAAGATGGACCATGGAAATTAATAATTGAGTGGAGGTGGAAATAAATAAGGTTGGGCCCAGACCTGCTCTGATACAATCTTAGAATCCACAAAACCTAGGTGTTGAGATTAAGAGGCCCAGAATTACATGCATAGAGCCACAACCCATATAAACTGATATGGGACTATGCCCGCCAACATATCGCCACCACCTAGATGCACACACGACTTTTATGTAGACTATTCTTACAAGATTCCCAAAATTAACTCACTAAAAAAAAAACCAAAATGCATGTGCGACTTAACCTGCCAAAGTCCTGCACCTCCCAACAGCTAAATTCCAAAATCATTGTTCAACATTCATAAACCTTTTGGATAACGACAAAACTTCAACAATAATATAAATAAATGCTTGGGTGATAAAAAATCTGAGACTATGCAGAAACATGTCCTTTCATTTCCCTTCTTTTCTTAAAAGTGGATAGCACCATGTAATTACCAATGGAAGAGCAAGTGTACAAAACGGATACTACCTATGCTATGCATAGGTATATCTAGGAAATTAGAAAATTCAGTTAAAGAAACAGCTTCATGTCAAAGCCCAATAAGGACATACTACATTATAATATTTCAATTTTAAAGTAAAATATAATAGACTCTTCACTTGAATGGAGGGTGTTTTTTGATGTTCAATGCATCTGCAAGTATACAATGGAACATTTGATCAATGTGGTCCCATTAATGAATCAGATCCATGGTTAAATACATGTATTACACAGGTGTATGCATATTTTTTGAGTAAGACCCTATTACCTATACTGAACGAGGATGCAAAATAGAGACATAACTCAAGCCTTGCAACATTTTTTCAAGAAAATATATGCATTAATATAATGAAACAAATTGATTATAAAATACAATTTCAGTGTTTTATTCACCTGAAAACCTTTCCCCTTGGTGATTCCCGTGACATCGACAAACTGCCCTGGAACAAAATGTCGAACAGTAATTGGAGTCCCAACCGGAAGGATTGCATCCTCTGTCACGGGGAACTCTCTCAACTTTCTCTTCAAAGGTACATCCTGAGCTCTAAAATGTCCCACCTCCGGTTTTGTCAAATGCTTCGCCTTCTTTTGACCAGCCCCAATCTGACTAGCACCATAAGGCAACCAACAAACGATTATCACTCAACAAGACAGGGATCAAACAGCATTTAGTTGAGACAACGTTGCGAAATCAGAAACGAGAAGAAAGGAGAGAAAATATATTTTTTCAAGCTGAAAGCTCCCAAGTGTTCATTGAAGGAAAAAAAAGGGACCATCTATCACCAATTCATAAAACTACTTACTTTCCACTTCAAAAACGCATCAGGACGACTTCGGAAAAA
>JACBKR010000571.1:0-95697 GCA_014218235.1 Colocasia esculenta
ACTCCCTCGATTATGCGAATCGCTGGAGGAGCCCACGCACGGAGCCGGTCTGTCACGACGATCGAAAGTCGTGTTCAGCTCTTCGCGAGATCTCCTCCCGAGGTCATTGATATGGGTGCTCGAACATCGCCGATATAGTCACCCCCTCCAGTTTATTCCCACCCCTTCAGCCAAAGAACTATGCATAACTTTCTGCCCGGGCATCGGAATCTCTAATGTGACCACAATTCGGAATCGACACTCCGAGACTGTCGATAGCGCGCTGGTTTCGCGGAATTCCGTTATGGGGCCGAAATTCCACCCCGGAACGTGCGTTATAGTACACCGACAATCGTACCCTTCGATCGGATGCAGATATCTTTACTCCCGATGGTCGGAACCACCCGCGAGGCCCCAATTCGGAATAGGCACTTCGACCCGGTCAGTAAAAGGTCGCATTCAAATATTTCCGGTCCGGCAAAAAATTTCTCTCCGAGAGCATGGTCGCGGGCCGTCGATGTGATCGCATACGGACACCTCTTCTCTCAAACGGGCATAACTTTCTACTCGGTTATCGGAATTGCTTATAAGACCACAATTCGAAATCAACACTCAGAGACGCCCGACGCCCCCTTATTGCCAAGGATGAGACGTCTTTTTAGGGTCCAAAAAACTCATCTCGCACTCCGAAATGGTGATTCTAGCCGACGATCTCCCCGATTTCAAAGTTTTCTAATAGTAGCGACTCCCTCGATTACGCGAATCGTTGGCGGAGCCCACACACGGAGCCGGCCTGTCACGGCGATCAGAAGTCGTTTCAACTCTTCGTGAGAGCTCCTCTTGAGGTCGTTGATAAGGGGGCTCGAACATCGCCGATAAAGTCACCACCTCTAGTTATTCCCACCCCTTCAGCCACAGAACTGTGCATAACTTTCGCCCGGGCATCGGAATCGCTAATGTGACCACAATTCGGAATCAACACTCCGAGGCGGTCGATAAGGCGCTAGTTTCACAGAATTCCATTTTGGGGCCGAAATTCCGCCCCGGAGCGTGCGTTATAGTACACCGACAGCCGTACCCTTCGATCGGATGCAGATATCTGTACGCTCGGGGGTCGGAACCACCTGCGAGGCCCCAATTCGGAATCGACACATCGACCCAGTCGGTAAAAGGTTACATTCGGAGAGATTTCGGTCCGGCGCAAAAATTCCTCTTCGGGAGCGTGGTGCGGGCCGTCGATGCAATCGCATACGGACACCTCTTCGCTCAAACGGGGATAACTTTCAACTCGGTTATCGGAATTGCTTATAATACCACAATTCGGATTGGCACTCAGAGACGCCGATGCCCCTTTATTGCCTACGGCGATAAGACGTCGTTTCGGGATCCAAAAACCTTCATCCTTGCACACTAAAATTGTGATTCTAGCCGACGATCTCTCTGATTCAAGGTTTTCTAATAGTAGCGACTCCCACGATTACGCGAATCGCTGGCGGAGCCCACACAAGGAGCCAGCCTGTCACGACAATCGGAAGTCGTATTCAACTCTTCATGAGACCTCCTCTCGAGGTCGTTGATATGGGTGCTCGAACATCGCGATATAGTCACCCCCTCTAGTTTATTCCCACCCCTTCAGCCAAAGAACTGTTCATAACTTTCCGCCACGAGCATCGGAATCGCTAATGTGACCACAATTCGGAATCGGCACTGCGAGACGGTCAATAGGGCATGGTTTTGCGGAATTCCGTTTCGGGGCCGAAATTCCACCCCGGAGCGTGCGTTATAGTACACCGACAGCCGTACCCTTCGATCGAACGCAGATATCTGTACGCCCGGGGGTCAGAAACACCAACGAGGCCCCAATTCAGAATCGGCACTTCGACCCGGTCGGTAAAAGGTCACATTCGGAGATTTCCGATCTGGCGCAAAATTTCACTCCGGCAGCGTGGTCGCGGGCCATCGATGCGATCGTATACGGACACCTCTTCGCTCAAACGGGCATAACCTTCTACTCGGTTATCGAAAATTCTTATAAGACCATAATTCGGAATCGGCCACTCAGAGATGCCCGACACCCCCTTATTGACTAGGGCGATAAGACATCGTTTCGGGGTCCAAAAACCTTCGTCTTGCACTCCGAAATTACGATTCTAGCCGACGATCTCCCCGATTTCAAGGTCTTCTAATAGTAGCGACTCCCTCGATTACGCGAATCGCTGGCGGAGCCCACACACGGAGCCGGCTATCACGGCGCTGGGAAGTCGTGTTCAACTCTTCGCGAGATCTCCTCCCAAGGTCGTGATATGGGGGCTCGAACATCGCCGATATAGTCACCCCCTCTAGTTTATTCCACCCCTTCAGCCAAAGAACTGTGCATAACTTTCCGCCCGGGGATCGGAATCGCTAATGTGACCACAATTCGGAATCGGCACTCCGAGACGGTCGATAGGGTGCTGGTTTCCGGAATTCCGTTTCGGGGCCGAAATTTTCCATGGAGCGTGCGTTATAGTACACCGACAACGTACCCTTCGATTGGATGCAGATATCTGTACCCCGGGTGTCTGAACCACCCGCTAGGCCCCAATTCTGAATCAACACTTCGACCCGTTCGGTAAAAGGTCAAATTCAGAGATTCCGGTCCGGCGTAAAATTCCTCTCCGGGAGCGTGGTCGCGGGCCGTCGATGCGATCGCATACGAAAGAACTATGCATAACTTCTGCCGGGCTTCGGAATCGCTAATGTGACAACAGTTCGGAATCGGCACTTCATTCCGGGGCCGAAATTCCGCCATGGAGCGTGCATTATAGCACACCGACAACCGTACCCTACGATCGGACGCGATAGATATCTATTCGCCCGGGGGTCGGAACCACCCGCGGGGCCCCTATTCGGAATCGGCACTTCGACCCGGTCGGTTAAAAGGTCGCATTCGGATATTTACGGCGGCCACAAAATTCCTCTCGGGAGCTTGGTCGCGGGCTGTCGATGCGATCGCATACGGACACCCTTCGCTCAAACGGACATAACTTTCTACTCGGTTATCAGAATTACTATAAGACCACAATTCGGAATCAGAACTCAGAGACGTCCGATGCCCCCTTATATCTTTTAAAAACCCTCGTCTCGCACTCTGAAATTACGATTCTAGCCGACGATCCCCCGATTTCAAGGTTTTTAATAGTAGCGACTCCCTTGATTACGCAAATCGCTGGCGAAGCCCACACAGGGAGCCGGTCTGTCCGGAGATCGGAATAGTGTTCAACTCTCGCAAGATCTCCTCCCGAGGTCGTTGATATGGGGGCTCGAACATCGCTGATATAGTCACCCCCTCTAGTTTATTCCACCCCTTCAGCAAAGAACTGTGCATAACTTCCGCAATGGGCATCAGAATCGCTAATGTTACCACAATTGGAATCGGCACTCGAGATGGAATCCCCATGAATAGGATCAAATCTTATTCCATGATATTTCCATAATCTTCCTTTTCTTATTCTTAAGGCCAAGCCCTATTTGGCTACTCCAGGAGCAACGGTTCAAGGTCATTATGGGGAAATCCTTTATGAGGGAGAACATTAGTTACATTTATAATGAAAAATCAACACTTGGGCTGATATCATCAACCGTGCTAACCTTGGATGGAAGTAATGCATGAAGTAATGCTCACAAGTCGATAGGGCTGGTTTCGCAGAATCCGTTTCGGGGCCGAAATTCCGCCCCGATTTCAAGGATTTCTAATAGTAGCGACGCCCTCGTTACGCGAATCGGGTGGATCCCACACATGGAGCAAGGCTGTCACGGCGATCAGAAGTCGTGTTCAACTCTTCGCAAGAGCTCCTCCCGAGGTCGTTGATATGGGTGCTCGAACATCGTCGATATAGTCACTCCCTCTAGTTTATTCCCACCCCTTCTGCCAAAGAACTGTGCATCACTTTCTGCACGAGCATCGGAATCGCTAATGTGACCAAAATTCGGAATCGGCACTCCGAGACGGTCAATAGGGCGTTGGTATCGCGAAATTCTGTTTCGGGGCCGAAATTCCGCCCCAGAGCATGCGTTATAGTACACCGACAGCCGTACCCTTCGATCGAACGCAGATATCTGTTCGCCCGGGGGTCGGAACCACCCGCGAGTCCCCAATACTGAATCGGCACTTCGACCCGTTCAGTAAAAGGTCGCATTCGGAGATTTCCGGTCCGCGCAAAATTCCTCTCCGGGAGTGTGGTCGCGGGCTGTCGATGCGATCGCATCGGACACCTCTTTGCTCAAACGGGCATAACTTTCCTACTCGGTTATCGGAATACTTATAGACCACAATTCAGAACGGCACTCAGAGACGTCCGATGCCCCCTTATTGCCTAGGACGATAAGAAGTCGTTTCGGGGTCCAAAAGCCTTCGTCTCGCACTCCGAAATTACGATTCTAGCCGACGATCTCTTGGATTTTAAGGTTTTCTTATAGTAGTGACTCCCTCGATTACGCGATCACTGGTGGAGCCCACACACGGAGCCGCCTGTCACGCGATCGGAAGTCGTGTTCAACTATTCGCGAGATCTCCTCCCGAGGTCGTTGATATGGGTGCTCGAATATCGCCGATATAATCACCCCCTCTAGTTTATTTCCACCCCTTCAGCTAAACAACTGTGCATAACTTCTGCCCCGGCATCGGAATCGCTAAAGTGACCACAATTCGGAATCGGCACTCCGAGACGGTCGATAGGGCGCAGGTTTCGCAGAATTCCATTCGGGGCCGAAATTCCGCCCCGGAGCGTGCGTTATAGTACACCGACAACCGTACCCTTCGATCGGACGCAGATATTGTTCGCCCGGGGGTCGGAACCACCCGCGAGGCCCCTATTCAGAATCGGCACTTCGACCTGGTCAGTAAAAGGTCGCATTCGGAGATTTACGGTGCGGCGCTAAGTCCTCTCCGGAGCGTGGTCGCGGGCCGTCGATGCGATTGCATACGGACACCTCTTCACTCAAACTGCCATAACTTTTACTCGGTTATCGGAATTGCTTATAAGACCACAATTCGGAATCGGCACTTAGAGACGCCTGACCCCCTTTATTGCCTAGGGCGATAAGACGTCGATTTGGGGTCCAAAAACTTCATCTGACCTCCGAAATTGCGATTCTAGCCAACGATCTCCCCGATTTCAAGGATTTCAAATAGTAGCGACTCCCTCGATTACGCGAATCGATGGCGGAGCCCACACATGGAGCCTCCCTGTCACGGCGATCGGAAGTCGTGTTCAACTCTTCGCAAGAGCTGCTCCTGAGGTCGTTGATATGGGTGCACGAACATCACCGATAAAGTCACCCCCTCTAGTTTATTCCCACCCCTTCAGCCAAAGAACTGCGCATAACTTTCCGCCCGGGCATCGGAATCGCTAATGTGACCGCAATTCGGAATCGACACTCCGAGACGGTCGATAGGGCACTGGTTTTGAGCAATTCCGTTCTGGTACTGAAATTTCGCCCGGAGCGTGCGTTATAGTACACCGACAGCCGTACCCTTCGATTAGACGCAAATATCTTTACTCCCGGGGGTCTGAACCACCCGCGAGGCCCCAATTCGGAATAGGCACTTCGACCCGGTCTGTAAAAGGTCGCATTCGGAGATTTCCGGTCCGGCGCAAAATTCCTCTCCAGGAGCGTGGTCGCGGGCCGTCGATGCGATCGCATACGGACACCTCTTCGCTCAAACGGGCATAACTTTCTACTCGGTTATCGGAATTGCTTATAAGACCACATTCGGAATCGGCACTCAGAGACGTCCGATGCCCCCTTATGCCTAGGACGATAAGACGTCGTTTTGGGGTCCACAACCTTCGTTTCACACTCTGAAATTACGATTTTAGCCGACGATCTCCCAGATTTCAAGGTTTTCTAATAGTAGCGACTCCCTCGATTACGCGAATCGCTGGCGGAGCACACACACGGAGCCGGCCTATCACGGCGATGGAAGTCATGTGAACTCTTCGCGAGATCTCCTCCCGAGGTCGTTGATATGGGTGCTCGAACATCGCCGATATAGTCACCCCCTCTAGTTTATTCCCACCCCTTCAGCCAAAGAACTGTGCATAACTTTTCGCCCGTGTATCGAATCGCTAATGTGACCACAATTCGGAATCGACACTTCGAGACGGTCGATAGGCAACCGGTTTCGCGGAATTCCGTTTCGGGGAATTCGCCATTCCCGCCCCGGATGTCGTTTACAACCGACAGCTTTACCCTTCGATCGGATGCAGATATCTGTAAGTCCGGGGGTCGGAACCACCCGCGAGGCCCCAATTCAGAATCGACACTTCCACCCGGTCGGTAAAGGTCACATTCAGAGATTCCGGTCCGTCGCAAAATTCCTCTCCGTGAGCGTGTTCGCGGGCCGTCGATGCGATCGCATACGGACACCTCTTCGCTCAAACGGGCATAACTTTCTATTCGGTTATCGGAATTGCTTATTATACCACAATTCGGAATCAGCACTCAGAGACGCCCGACGCCCTGTTATTTTCTAGGACGGTAAGGCGTCGTTTCGGGGTCCAAAAGCCTTCGTCGCGCACTCTGAAATTACGATTCTAGCCAACATCTCCCCGATTTCAAGGTTTTCTAATAGTAGTGGCTCGATCGATTACGCGAATTGCTGGCGGAGCCCACACACGGAGCCGGCCTGTCACAGCGATCGGAAGTCGCGTTCAACTCTTCGCGAGATCTCCTCCCGAGGTCGTTGATATGGGTGCTCGAATATCGCCGATATAGTCACCCCCTCTAGTTTATTTCCACCCCTTCAGCCAAAGAACTATGCATAACTTTCTGCCCAGGCATCGAAATCGCTAAAGTGACCACAATTCGGAATCGGCACTCGAGATGGTCGATAGGGCGCGGTTTTGCAGAATTCCGTTCTGGGGCCGAAATTCCGCCAAGGAGCGTGCGTTATAGTACACCGACAACCGTACCCTTCGATCGAACGCAGATATCTGTTCGCCCGGGGGTCGGAACTACCCGCGAGGCCCCTATTCGGAATCAGCACTTCGACCCGGTCGGTAAAAGGTCGCATTCGGAGATTTACGGTGCGGCGCAAAAGTCCTCTCCGAGAGCGTGGTCGCGGGCCGTCGATGCGATCGCATACGGACACCTCTTCGCTCAAACCGCATAACTTTCCACTCGGTTATCGGAATTGCATATAAGACCACAATTCGGAATTAGCACTTAGAGACGCCCGACACCCCCTTATCGCCTAGGGCGATAAGTCGTCGATTCGGGGTCCAAAAACCTTCATCTCACACTCCGAAATTGCGATTCTAGCCAACGATCTGCCCGATTTCAAGGATTTCTAATAGTAGCGACTCCCTCGATTACGCGAATCGATGGCGGAGCCCACACATGGAGCCTGCCTGTCACGGCGATCGGAAGTCGTGTTCAACTCTTCGCGAGAGCCGCTCCTGAGGTCATTGATATGGGTGCTCGAACATCGCCGATAAAGTCACCCCCTCTAGTTTATTCCCACCCCTTCAGCCAAAGAACTGTGCATAACTTTCCGTCCGGGCATCGGAATCGCTAATGTGACCACAATTCGGAATCGGCACTCTGAGATGGTCGATAGGGCACTGGTTTTGCGCAATTCTATTCTGGGACTGAAATTCCGCCCCAGAGCGTGCGTTATAGTACACTGACAGCCGTACCCTTCGATCGGACGCAAATATCTTTACTCCCGGGGGTCTGAACCACCCGTGAGGCACCAATTCGGAATAGGCACTTCGACCCGGTCTTTAAAAGGTCACATTCGGAGATTTTCGGTCCGACATAAATACCTCTCCAGGAGCGTGGTCGCGGGTCGTCGATGCGATCGCATACGGACACCTCTTCGCACAAACTGGCATAACTTTCTACTCGGATATCGGAATTGCTTATAAGACCACAATTCAGAATCGGCACTCAGAGACGTCCAATGCCCCCTTATTGCCTAAGATGATAGGACGTCATTTCGGGGTCCAAAAACCTTTGTTTCACACTCCGAAATTATGATTCTAGCCGACGATCTCCCCGATTTCAAGGTTTTCTAATAATAACGACTCCCTCGATTACACGAATCGCTGGCGGAGCCCACACACGGAGCCGGCCTGTCACGGCGATGGGAAGTCATGTTCAACTCTTCGCGAGATCTCCTCCCGAGGTCGTTGATATGGGTGCTCGAACATCGCCGATATAGTCACCCCCTCTAGTTTATTCCCACCCCTTCAGCCAAAGAACTGTGCATAACTTTCCGCCCGGGCATCGGAATCACTAATGTGACCACAATTCGGAATTGGCACTCCGAGATGGTCGATTGGCGCTGGTTTCCCGGAATTCTGTTTCGGGGCCGAAATTCCACCCCAGAGCGTGCGTTATAGTACACCGACAGCCGTACCCTTCAATCGGACGCAGATATCTGTTCGCCTGGGGGTCAGAACCACCCGTGAGGCACCAATTCAGAATCGGCACTTCGACCTAGTCGGTAAAAGGCCGCATTCGGAGATTTCCGGTATGGCATAAAATTCCTCTCCGGGAGCGTGGTCGCGGGCCGTCGATGCTATCGCATACAGACACCTCTTCGCTCAAACGGGCATAACTTTCTACTCGATTATCGGAATTGCTTATAAGAACACAATTTGGAATCGGCACTCAGAGACGCCTGACGCCCCATTATTGCCCGGGATGATAAGACGTCATTTCGGGGTCCAAAAACCTTCGTCTCGCACTTCGAAATTGTTATTCTAGCCGATGATCTCCCCGATTTCAAACTCCGTCGATTATGAGAATCGTTGGCGGAGCCCACACATGGAGCCGGCCTATCACGGCGATCAGATGTCATGTTCAACTCTTCGCGAGAGCTCCTCTCGAGGTCGTTGATATGGGTGCTCGAATATCGCCGATATAGTCACCCCCTCTAGTTTATTCCCACCCCTTCAGCCAAAGAACTGTGCATAACTTTCCGTCTGGGTATCAGAATCGCTAATGTGGCCACATTTTGGAATCGACACTTCGAGACGGTCGATAGTGCGCTGGTTTCGCGGAATTCCGTTTCGGAACCGAAATTCTGCCCCGGAGCGTGCGTTATAGTAAACCGACAGCCGTACCCTTCGATCGGACGTAGATATCTGTTAGCCCGGGGGTCGGAACCACCCGCGAGGCCCCAATTCGGAATCGGCACTTTGACCGGTGGCGGTAAAAGGTCAGATTCGGAGATTTCGGTCCGGGCCGTCGCGGGCCGTCGCAAAATTCCTCTCCGGGAGCGTGGTCGCGGGCCGTCGATGCGATCGCATACGGACACCTCTTCGCTCAAACGACATAAATTTTATAGAGTTATCGGAATTGCTTATAAGACCACAATTCGGAATCGGCACTCAGAGACGCCCGACGCCCCCTTACTGCCTAGTCCGATAAGGCATCGTTTCGGGTTCAAAAACCTTCGTCTCGCACTCCGAAATTGCGATTCTAGCCGACGATCTCCCCGATTTCGACGTTTTCTAATAGTAGAGACTCCCTGATTACGCGAATCACTGGCGGAGCCCACAAACGGAGTCGGCCTGTCACGGCGATCGGAAGTCGTGTTCAACTCTTTACGAGATCTTCTCCGAGGTCGTTGATATGGGTGCTCGAACATCGCCGATATAGTCCCCCTCTAGTTTATTCCCACCCTTCAGCCAAAGAACTGTGCATAACTTTCTGCCTGGCATCGGAATCGCTAATGTGACCACAATTCAGATTCGGCACTCCGAGACGGTCGATAGGGCACGTGTTTTGCGGAATTCCGTGCCGGGGCCGAAATTCGCCCCAGAGCGTGCGTTATAGTAACCGACAACCGTACCCTTCGATCAGACGCAGATATCTATTCGCCGGGGTCGGAACCACCCGCGAGGCCCTATTGAATCGACACTTCGACCCGGTCAGCTAAAGGTCGCATTCGAGATTTCCGGTCTGGCGCAAAATTCCTCTCTGGGAGCGTGGTCAGGGCCGTCGATGCGATCGCATACGGACACCTCTTCGCTCAAACGGGCATAACTTTCTTACTCGGTTATCGGAATTCTTATAAGACCACAATTCGGATTCGGCACTCAGAGACGCCCGACACCCCCTTATTGTCTAGGGTGATAAGACTTTTTTTCGGGGTCCAAAAACCCTCGTCTCACACTCTGAAATTACAATTCTAACCGATGATCTCCCCGATTTCAAGGATTTCTAATAGTAGCTACTCCCTCGATTACGCAAATCGCTGGTGGAGCCCACACACGGAGCCGGCCCGTCACGGCGATCGGAAGTCATGTTCAACTCTTCACGAGATCTCCTCTCGAGGCCATTGATGTGGGTGCTCGAACATCAAAGATATAGTCACCCCCTCTAGTTTATTCCCACCCCTTCAGCCAAATAACTGTGCATAACTTTCCTCCCGGGCATCGGAATCGCTAATGTGACCACAATTCGGAATCGGCACTCCGAGACGGTCGATAGGGCGCTGGTTTCGCGAAATTTTGTTTCGGGGCCAAAATTCCTCCCCGGAGCGTGCGTTATAGTACACCGAAAGCCGTACCCTTCGATCGGACGCAGATATCTCTAAGCCCGGGGGTCGGAACCACCCGCGAGGCCCCATTTCGGAATCGGCACATCAACTCGGTCGGTAAAAGGCCACATTCAGAGATTTTCGGTCCGGCGTAAAATTCCTCTCCGGGAGCGTGGTCACGGGCCATCGATGCGATCGCATACGGACACCTCTTCGCTCAAACGGGCATAACTTTCCACTCAATTATCGGAATTGCTTATAAGACCACAATTCGGAATCGGCACTCAGTGACGCTAGACGCCCCCTTATTGCCTAGGGCGATGATACGTCATTTCGGTGTCCAAAAACCTTCGTTTCGCACTCCGAAATTACGATTCTAGCTGACGATCTCCCTGATTTCAAGGTTTTCTAATAGTAGCGACTCCCTCGTTACGCGAATTGCTGGCGGATCCCACACACGGTGCGGCCTGTAACGGTGATGGAAGTCGTGTTCAACTCTTCGCGACGGTCGATGGGCGCTGGTTTCGCGGACATCGGAATCACTAATGTGCATAACTTTCCTCCCGGGCATCGGAATCGCTAATGTGTCCACATTTGGAATGGGCACTCCGAGACGGTCAATAGGGCGCTGGTTTCGCAGAATTCTGTTCCGGGCCGAAATCTGCCCGGTGCGTGCGTTATACACCAACAACCGTACCCTTCGATCAGACGCAGATATCTGTTCGCCCCGGGGTAGGAACTACCCGCGAGGCCCCAATTCGAAATCGGCACTTCGACCCGGTCAGTAAAAGGTCGCATTCGGAGATTTTCGGTCCGGCGCAAAACTCCTCTCCGGAAGTGTGGTCGCAGGCCGTCGATGCGATAGCATATGGAGACCTCTTCGCTCAAATGGGAAACTTTCTATTCGGTTATCGAAATTGCTCATAAGACCACAATTCGGAATCGGCACTCAGAGACGCCCGACGCACCGTTATTGCCTAGGGCGATAAGACAACGTTTCGGGGTCCATACACCTTCGTTTCGCACTCCGAAATTACGATTCTAGCCGACGATCTCCCGATTTCAAGGTTTTCTAATAGTAGCGAATCCCTCGATTACGGAATCACTGGCGGATCCCACACACGGAACCGGCCTGTCACGGCGATCGGAAGTCGTGTTCAACTCTTCGCGAGATCTCCTCCCAAGGTCGTTGATATAGCTACTCGAACAACGCCGATATAGTCACCCCCTCTAGTTTATTCCCACCCCTTCAGCCAAAGAACTGTACATAACTTTCCGCCCGGGCATCGGAATCGCTAATGTGACCACAATTCGGAATCGGCACTCCGAGACGGTCGATAGGGCGCTGGTTTCACATAATTCCATTTCGGGGCCGAAATTTCGCCCCAGAGCGTGCGTTATAGTACACCGACAGCCGTACCCTTCAATCGGACGCAGATATCTGATCGCCCAGGGGTCGGAACCACCAGCGAGTCCCCAATTCATAATCTGCACTTCGACCCGGTCGGTAAAAGGTCGCATTCGGAGATTTCCGATCCGGCGCAAAATTCCTCTCCGGGAGCATGTTCGCGGGCCGTCGATGCGATCGTATACGGACACCTCTTCACTCAAACGGCATAACTTTCTACTCGTTTTCGGAATTGCTTATAAGACCACAATTCGGAATCGGCACTCAGAGACGCCTAACGCCCCCTTATTGCCTAGGACGATAAATTGTCGTTTCGGGTCGAAAAACCTTCGTCTCGCACTCAGAAACTACGATTCTAGCCGACGTTCTCCCCGATTTCAAGGTTTCAAGTAGTAGTGACCCCCTCGATTACGCGAATCGCTGGCGTGGCCCACAAACGGAGCCGGCCTATCACGGCAATCGGAAGTCGTGTTCACTCTTAGCAAGATCTCCTCCCGAGGTCGTTGATATGGGTGCTCGAACATCGCCGATATAGTCACACCCTCTAGTTTATTCCCACCCCTTCAACCAAAGAATTGTGCATATTTCCGCCGAGCATCGAAATCGCTAATGTGACCACAATTCGGAATCGGCACATCGTGACGGTCGATAGGGCCCTGGTTCACAGAATTCCATTTCTGGGCCGAAATTCTGCCCCGGAGCGTGCGTTAGTATACACTGACAGCCGTACCCTTCGATCGGACGCAAACATATGTTCGCCCGGGGGTCGGAACCACCCGCGAGGCCCCAATTCGGAATCGGTACTTCGACCCGGGTTAAAAGGTCGCATTCGGAGATTTCCGGTCCGGCGTAAAATTCCTCTCCGAGAGCGTGGTCGCGGGCCGTCGATGCGATCTCATACGGACACCTCTTCGCTCAAACGGGCATAACTCTCTACTCACTTATCGGAATTGCTTAAGACCACAATTAGGAATCGGCACTCAGAGACGCCCGACGCCCCCTTATTGCCTAGGGCGATAATATGTCATTTTGGGGTCCAAAAACCTTCGTTTTGCACTCCGAAATTGCGATTCTAGCGGACGATCTCCCCAATTTCAAGGTTTTCTAATAGTAGCGATCCCTCGATTATGTGAATCGCTGGCGGAGCGCACACACGGAGCCAGCCTGTCACGACGAGATTCGGACTCGTGTTCACTCTTCAATAGATCTCCTCCCGGGTCGTTGACATGGGTGCTCGAACATCGCTGACATAGTCACCCTCTGTAGTTTATCCCCACCCTTCATCCAAGAATGTGCATAACTTTCCTCCCGGGCATCGGAATCGCTAATGTGACCACAATTCGGAATCGGCACTCCGAGACGATCGATAGAGCGCTGGTTTCGCAGAATTCGTTTCGGGGCGGAAATTGCGCCCCGGAGCGTGCGTTATAGTAACCGACAGTCGTACCCTTCGATCGGACGCAGATATATGTTCGCCCGGGGGTCGAAACCACCCGCGAGGCCCCAATTCGGAATCAGCACTTCGACCTGGTCGGTAAAAGGTCGCATTTGGAGATTTCCGGTCCGGCGGAAAATTCCTCTCTGTGAGCGTGGTCGCGGGCCGTCGATGCGATCTCATTCGGACACCTCTTCGCTCAAACGGGCATAACTTCTACTCGGTTATCGGAATTGCTTATAAGACCATAATTAGGAATCGGCACTCAGAGACGCCCGACGCCCCCTTATGCCTAGCGCGATAAGACGTCATTTCGGGGTCCAAAAACCTTCGTTTCGCACTCCGAAATTGCGATTCTAGCGGACGATCTCCCCGATTTCAAGGTTCTAACAGTAGCGACTCCCTCGATTAAGAGAATCGCTGGCGGAGCCCACCCACGGAGCCGGCCTATCACGGCGATCGGAGTCGTGTTCAACTCTCACGAGATTCCTCCCGAGATCGTTGACATGGGTGCTAGAACATCGCCGACATAGTCACCCCCTCTAGTTATTCCCACCCCTTCAGCCAAAGAACTCTGCATAACATTCCGCCCGGGCATCGAAATCGCTAATGTGACCAAAATTTGGAATCGGCACTCCGAGACGGTCGATAGGGCACTGGTTTCACGAAATTCCGTTTCGGGACCGAAATTCCGCCCCGGAACGTGCGTTATAGTACATCGACAACCGTACCCTTTGATCGGACGCAAAATATCTGTACGCCGGGGGTCGGAACCACCCGCGAGGCCCCAATTCAGAATCGTCACTTCGAACCGATCGATAAAAGGTCGCATTCGGAGATTTCTGGTCCGGCGCAAAATTCCTCTCCGGGAGCGTGGTCTCGGCTGTCGATGCGATCTCATACGGACACCTCTTCGCTCAAACGGGCATAACTTTCTACTCAGTTATCGGAATTGCTTATAAGACCACAATTAGGAATCGGCACTCAGAGACGCCTGATGCCCCCTTATTGCCTAGGGCAATAAGACGTCATTTCGGGGTTCAAAAACCTTCATTTTGCACTCCGAAATTGCGATTCTAGCGGACGATCTCCCCAATTTAAGGTTTTCTAATAGTAGCGACTCCCTCGATTACGCGAATCGTTGGCGGAGCGCACACACGGAGCCAGCCTGTCACGACGATCGAAAGTCGTGTTCAACTCTTAATAGATCTCCTCCCGAGGTCGTTACATGGGTGCTCGAACATCGCCGACATAGTCACCCCTCTCTAGTTTATTCCCACCCTTCATCCAAAGAACTGTGCATAACTTTCCTCCCCGGGCATCGGAATCATAATGTGACCACAATTCAGAATCGGCACTCCGAGACGATCGATAAGGCGCTGGTTTCGCGGAATTACGTTTCGGGGCGAAATTCCGCCCCGGAGCGTGCGTTATAGTACACCGACAGCCGTACCCTTCGATCCGACGCAGATATTGTTCGCCGGGGTCGAAACCACCCGCGAGGCCCCAAATTGGAATCGGTACTTCGACCCGGTCGGTAAAAGGTCGCATTCGGAGATTTCGGTCGGCGCAAAATTCCTCTCCGTGAGCGTGGTCGCGGGCCGTCGATGCGATCTCATACGGACACCTCTTCGCTCAAACGGGCACAACTTTCTACTAGGTTATCGGAATTGCTTATAAGACCACAATTAGGAATCGGCACTCAGAGACGCCGACATCCCCTTATTGCCTAGCGCGATAAGACGTCATTTAGGGGTCCAAAAACCTTCATTTCACACTCCGAAATTGCGATTCTAGCAGACGATCTCCCCGATTTCAAGGTTTTCTAATAGTAGCGACTCCCTCGATTAGACGGAGCCGGCCTATCACGGCGATCGGAGTCGTGTTCAAACTCTTCACGAGATCTCCTCTGAGGTCGTTGACATGGGTGCTCGAACATCGCCGACATAGTCACCCCCTCTAGTTTATTCCCACCCCTTCAGCCAAAGAACTGTGCATAACTTTCCTCCCGGGCATCGGAATCGCTAATGTGACCACAATTTGAAATCGGCACTCCGAGTCGGTCGATAGGGCGCCGGTTTCACGGAATTCCGTTTCGGGGCCGAAATTCTGCCCTGGAGCGTGCGTTATAGTACACCGACAGCCGTACCCTTCGATCGGACGCAGATATCTGTAAGCCCGGGGGTCGGAACCACCGCGAGGCCCCAATTCGGAATCGACACTTCCACCGGTCGGTAAAAGGTCGCATTCAGAGATTTCCAGTCCGGCGCAAAATTCCTCTCCGGGAGCGTGGTCACGGGTGTCGATGCGATCGCATACGGACACCTCTTCGCTCAAACGGACATAACTTCCACTCGGTTATCGGAATTTCTTATAAGAACACAATTCGGAATCGGCACTTAGAGACGCTCGACGTCCTTATTACCTACGGCAATAAGACGTCGTTTCGGGGTCCAAAAACCTTCGTTTTGCACTCCGCAATTATGATTCTAGCCGACGATCTCCCCGATTTCAAGGTTTCTAAAGTAGCGACTCCCTCGATTGCGAATCGCTGGCGGAGCCAACACACAGAGCCGGCCTGTCACGGCGATCGGAAGTCGTGTTCAACTCTTCGCGAGATCTCCTCCCGAGGTCGTTGATATGGGTGCTCGAACATGGCCGATATAGTCACCCCCTCTAGTTATTCCCACCCCTTCAGCAAAAGAACTGTGCATAACTTTCCGCCCGGGCACCGGAATTGCTAATGTGACCACAATTCGGAATCGGCACTATGAGACGGTCGATAGGGCACTGGTTTCGCGGAATTCCGTTCTGGTGCTGAAATTCTGCCCCAGAGCATGCGTTATAGTACACCGACAACCGTACCCTTCGATCGGACGCAAATATCTTTACTCTAGGGGTCGGAACCACCCGTGAGGCCCCAATTCGGAATCGTCACTTAGACTCGGTCGGTAAAAGGTCGCATTCGGAGATTCCGGTCCGGCGCAAAATTCCTCTCCGGGAGCGTGGTCGCGGGACGTCGATGCTATCGCATACGGAACCTCTTCGCTCAACGGGCATAACTTTCTACCCGGTTATCAGAATTAGTTATAAGACCACAATTCGGAATCGGCACTCAGAGACAGCTGACGCTCCTTAATTGCCTAGGGCGATAAGACGTCGTTTCGAGGTCCAAAAACTTTCGTCCCGCACTCTGAAATTGCGATTCTAGCCGACGATCTCCCCGATTTCTAAGTTTTCTAATAGTAGCAACTCCTTCGATTACGCGAATCGCTGGCGAAGCCCACACACGGAGCCGGCCTGTCACGGCGATCGGAAGTCGTGTTCAACTCTTCGCGAGATCTCCTCCTGAGATCGTTGATATGGGTGCTCGAACATCGCCGATATAGTCCCCCTCTAGTTTATTCCCACCCCTTCAGCCAAAGAACTGTGCAAACTTTCCTCCCGAGCATCGGAATCGCTAATGTGACCACAATTCGGAATCGGCACTCCGAGACGGTCGATAGGGCGCTGGTTTCGCGGAATTCCGTTTCGGGGCCGAAATTCCCCCCCAGAGCGTGCGTTATAGTACTCGACAACTGTACCCTTCGATCGGACGCAGATATCTGTATGCCTAGGGTCGGAACCACCAGCGAGGCCCCAATTCGGAATCGTCGCTTCGACCTGGTCGGTAAAAGGTTGCATTCGGAGATTTCCGGTCCGGCGCAAAATTCCTCTCCGGGAGCGTGGTCGCCGGCCGTCGATGCGATCGCATACGGATACCTCTTCGCACAAACTGTCATACTTTCTACACGGTTATCGGAAATGCTTATAAGACCACAATTCGGAATCGGCACTCAGAGACAGTCGACGCCCCTTATTGCCTAGTGCGATAAGGCGTCGTTTCGGGTTCCAAAAACCTTCGTCTCGCACTCTGAAATTGCGATTCTAACTGACGATCTCCCCGATTTCAAGGTTTTCTATAGTAGCGACTCCCTCGGTTACGCTAATGCTGGAGGAGCCCACACACGGATCCGGCCTGTCACGACGATCGGAAGTCGTGTTCAACTCTTCGCGAGATCTCCTCCCGAGGTCGTTGATATGGGTGCTCGAACATTATCGATATAGTCACCCCCTCTAGTTTATTCCAACCCTTCAGCCAAAGAAATGTGCATAACTTTCCTCCCGAGCATCGGAATCGCTAATGTGACCACAATTCGGAATCGGCACTTCGAGACGGTCGATAGGGTGCTGTTTCGCGGAATTCTGTTTCGGGGCCGAAATTCCCCCCCAGAGTGTGCGTTATAGTACACCGAAACGTACCCTTCGATCAGACGTAGATATCTGTATGCCCGGGGGTCAGAACCACCCGCGAGGCCCCAATTCGGAATCGTCACTTCGACCCGGTCGGTAAAAGGTCGCATTCGGAGATTTCCGGTCCGGCGTAAAATTCCTCTCTGGGAGTGTGGTCGCGGGCGTCGATGCGATCGCATACGGACACCTCTTCGCTCAAACGGGCATAACTTTCTACTCAGTTATCGGAATTGCTTATAAGACCATAATTCAGAATCGGCACTCTGGACGCCCGACGCCCCTTATTGTCTAGGGCGATAGATGTCGTTTCGGGTCGAAAACCTTCGTCTCGCACTCTGAAATTGCGATTTTAGCCGACGTTCTCCCCGATTTCAAGTTTTCAAATAGTAGCGACTCCCTCGATTACGCGAATCACTGGCGGAGACCACACGGAGCCGGCCTGTCACGGCGATCGGAAGTCGTGTTCAACTCTTCGTGAGATCTCCTCCCGAGGTCGTTGATATGGGTGCTCGAACATCGCCGATATAGTCACCCCCTCTAGTTTATTCCCACCCCTTCAGTCAAAGAACTGGGCATAACTTTCCGCCGGGCATCGAAATCGCTAATGTGACCACAATTCGGAATCGGCACTCCGAGACGTCGATAGGGCACTGGTTTTGCGGAATTCCGTTTCGGGGCAAATTCCGCCCCGAGCGTGCGTTATAGATCCCTCAAAATAGAGAAGGGCGGGGGCAGGGCTTCCGCAAGAGCCTCCCCCCTTTCCCGGTCAATATAGATGGGAAGGAGACGGACATAACCAGCCTCTTTCTTTATGTACGGCTTCCAAGCCTGGCGCGAAGCGAGGGGATTGGATTTCACCTATGATCAGATCAGTGGGCAACCAACGTGTACTTTTTCGTGGTGTTGTTGTTGACGTTGACTTTAAAGCGAATTTTGAAGTAGGCCGTTCGGAGCTGCTCCCAGCTCAAAGGTGGAGGAGGTGCCGTGAAGATCTAGGAGTGTGAGCAGTACGAGCTGAAAGGCTCCCATACTGTTTGGAGGGCAGGGGGCATAGATGCCAAACCTGACCCCTATCTATCGTCGTAGAAGCTGTTCCTTTGAAAGATTATGGTTCTCGGGTATCCAATCAATTAATCCTCCAAACCAACTAAACCGGGAAGCTGAAACGGAAATGAAATTGTAGGGTGAGGGAAGGGGGGAAGCTCCAGGAAGGCTTCGCTCGCTCGCTCAATTCGCTCTAACGCTCGTTTAGTAGACAGCGAGTGGAGTGCATAAGCCGTTATTTCAGTAGGGCGAGGCCTTACTACACGAGCTCGTAAGTCAAGCACGGAACGAGCCTGTCTACGATGTGAGACTTCCTCGTCTTGCATGCTTCTAGCGAAGCTTAACGTCTGTAGGCATTCTGGTATGGTAGGAAGACTTTTTAAGGCCGACCACTACATGGGAGCGATAGCGAAGCCAAGCCGTCAAAAGGCGAGCAGCCTTATAGCAATAGCAAACGGCCTACTTATAGCCCTTTTTTTCTTATTTAGTTTAGGCGCTACTGAACTAAATTGACTACAAAAGTACCAAATGCGACGGTCCATGAGATCGCCTTCACACAAAAGGAACCCCCCTGTGCTTTTTGAATAGCCATCAGGGACCGGTGGGGTTGTTGTTGGAGGTCCATGCTAAGCTTACCGCTCCTTGGGGTAAGCAGACCTAACCAACATTGATCAAAGATCTTCCGTTCAGTTGCTGAAAGATAGATGCTGATAACGTTTCAAAATGAGAAAAAACGACTCGAATAGAACTTCTTTTTTTCCTTCCGGAAAATGTTGTTTGTTTTGTTTTTGGGTTAGTTATTTTTATCGATTTTCACCTCTTTCGCTCTGCCCCTTTGTTGCCGCTTCCAGACATGGGATAAATTATAGGAATGAATGAGGTACTGCTAGAGAGATATTCCCAATGGCACCAGCAGAGCCGGAGTAAGCGGATTGGCGTTATCAGATCCAGATGAGCTCAGAGCCATAGCCTATGCGAGCCTTACCGGATCTATTGTACATTTTCAGTTTACCTATGAGAGATCCGGCCTAAAAGGCCTATTTTAGAGACTTCGGTAGAAAGACCTATAAAAGAAAAGAGCTTGAAGAGGCACTATAAACATGAGGAGGGCATAGATCCGATACAGATAGATGTGACAAATGTTGCGACAGCTTCCACCCTTTTTTTAACCCTTTCGGGCGATACATAATTGAGTTTCAGATTCCATATTCCCTATGTGCCGCAGCCGTTCACTCTTGAATTCATTCCTTCACGGAAGACTCTAATACTGAATTGCATTAAGGTAATGATAGCGCATTGAAATTGGATACTGAGCACGGAAATGAAGGCGCCTTCTCGAGAGTTCTTACTGGCGGGGCCCCTATCTTCTCGATTGAAGAAGGGCTGTCGCTTAAGGACATAGAGAGACTTCAAACGCTAGGTGCCAAGGCACCCTCTTATCAAGACTTGTAACTGGACCCTAGTACTCAATCAATGGAGAACTGGCATATTCTTACTAACTAAACAAAGGAAGGCATATAGACTCAGTCCCTCACTCCGGAAAGGAAGGAGAGAGCTTAGAGGGCAAAGGAAGTAGTCTTTCAAGTCATAAGCTTGTCGTCTTACTGATTGAGCACTTGGCAGGTAGGAGTAGATTGACCAAGGATGGGATTCGCGCATACCTATGAATGGAGTCAATAACTTTATAAAATATAGATTTGTTTTGTAAACAAGTAAGCAAGAGAGGGTACTCGTGGACCGATTGAGATAGCAAAGAGAAAGAGCCTTTCCAACAAATTCGCGAACAGATGACCAAAGAAAGAGGAGTCTGAGACCCTTGTCCCATTGAATTGCAAGGGATGACCTACAGATAGTAGAGAACTCAAGGCTAGAGGCTACCAGTACTTAATAACTACTTAAATAGATTACCGGAACAAAGAAGGAAGCAAGGGAAAGCTCCAAGTTGATTGAGAGAGTTGCCACTCCTGATGACGAGATTCGAGAAAAGTAGGAATGGGCGGATCAGGCCCAAAAGAAAGCAAATTTTTGCAATTTCATTTTTCACTAGTAATAATCACTATTAGAGGGACTGAACAAGCTTTATTGAAAGAAAATCAACGAAACTTATTTTACAGGTCTTTGAATGGACCAAGAAGAGATGGAAGATGGGCAATAATTACACAGGATGAAAAGAAGGAAGTAGACCAAAGCAGAGGAAAGAAGAAAGCTCAAGCAAGGAAGAATGGAAGAAGACGTAAACCAAGGCGCTTGCGTGATCCGAAAGCTGGCAGAGAAAGGCACGGGGAATACTGGTTCGTAGACGCTCGACCATACCCGTTACCCTAGCCCTCGGATCGGTTCGACTCTTTCTTAGTAGAGAGTCAGAGATAGGCAGCTAGGGCTTTTCAGATTCAGAGATAAGAATGCGTTGGATCACCTTCAAGAAGAAGAGAGTTTCCTTTCTTAGAATTTAGAATGTGAATTCAGCTTTCCATCAAGCTTCAAGTAGTGAGAAGATTCTCAATATGTATCGGCTGGCTCTCCATCAAGTCTGATTTCGGCGCGATCTCCTGCCAGTAGACAAAATCGTTGCTATCTTTCTTTGTCAGAGGTGACCCTAGCTTCTGCCCACTAACGCTCTCTTCTCCGATCGGATTCCAAAGGAAAGGCAATAGACTGAATATCAACTATCACTATAAAGCGTGGGTACAAAATCCGTATGCAAGATCGGAACTCTCTCACTCTTTAGTCAGTTCAGATAAAACTCTTGCTCCCGGAGAAAATGTACAACTTGACTCAGTCGATCTTCGACTAAAAAAGTCTACTTACCGCCATACGACTACCATATATCCTTATTTCGTCACTGCCACTACCTAAACGGAGTGAAAGCCTACAAACTCACTTATTGAGGTCTCGCCTGGCAGGTCAGTTCCTACACTGATTATTCCATGGCGGAAATTCTATTCTGCTCGCCCTCGCATGCGATTCATTACTCCGAACTGGTCCATACAAAGCCATAGACACATCTACTGGTGAAAAAGGAGATTCAAACTTAAACGATGGGATGTGCCTCTAAAAACTAATATAAATACTAAAATACTAAGGGAAAGGGTTGGCGCAAGCAAACTGTCTTGAAACCAGTCTGGAGTCCGTTACCGTGCACTTTGATTGACTGACGAAGTCGATCTCTCTGCTTTTTCTTCTTAAGCACAGGCTTATTAGTCCCCTGCCTTGCAAATATATATCTATTTTTCCTTTCCCGATCAATAAGAATAAGCTGTAAGCGCTTTAGCCATGGAATTCCCTCCCGTCTCCCTTGCTTTTTCCTTTGCTTCATTCATAAGTCAAATCAGTAGCAGATGGAAGATCAAAAGTGAGGTCTCGTTCAGCAATGCAATCAAAGGCAGAAGAACGGAATGAGACAGAAGTCAGATCACAAGCAAGGCTTCGCCGTTTTAGAATATTTTAATCAATAGATAGTGGGACCTCGCGGATCGAGCCGCATTTAACGAAGTCAGGCTTTGTCACCATTCAAATGTGATCTAAAAAACACACAACTATAGATTGTAACTAAAAAGTAGAAAACTAAATCTAAAGTGAGAAAGCAGTGACGGTGAGGAAAAGGCGGCATAGGTTGGCCTGGGTTCTTGATCTGTATCCAGGTTCACTTATACTAGTTCATCGACAGTGGCTTGCCCTCCATCTTCCAGCTCTGGGGGATCGTCTTTGAGCTCGGAAACCTCTTTTGGGGCTTTGGGAAGACAATTCCAAGGTTTCTAAGGTCGCGAGCAAAGTCAAAAATTCTATTCTTTCATTACTACAGGGATAGGGGGAATTCTGAGTTTAAGTGATTTAGACCTCGAAGTAGAGTGTGTAAATACCGGATGCATAGGTTGAGTCATTCGCTAAACAACTATTTTGTGGGGCGATCAACCAGGTGCTCCTACCCAACTGGACTAATGAATGCCAACTGAAGAACTCACTTTTCTATCGTTCAGTAGGAGATCCCTGATTGTGGCTTGAAAATGATTACCTGACCGAAAGGAAAGACCAAAAGACCAAAAGATCGGTTATTGCAAGAACAGGAAAGAGGGAAACGCTTACGCATGAAGTTAGCTTTATAACTCTCACACCGGTTATTCAATAGCAGATAGGCTTAGAGCTCCTACGAACACACGGATATTGAGAAGATGCTTACTCTTCTTGCAACGGAGTCATTCACAAGAGATAGAGCTGTGAATTCAAAGTAGGGCTCCTTTTTATTCGCGCTTCTATTTTCGTAGTTAGAGCTCGGCTCGGCTTAGCTCTTCCCAAATTCTCTGGAATGATCTTCCAGTCCGTACTTAACATCAAGTCTCCATCCATAGTGAGGAGCAGATTTTAGAAAACTTAACTAAAAAATGGAGGATCAGATTCTGCAATTTCTACTTTACCTGTCGACTACAATTGTCCTCCCTACCAGCCTTTGGATAATCTCAAGCTCTCGTATTTTCACAGCTCCGAAGGTTGACCCAGGTGTAGACACCCGTTTTTGGCCTATAAGTTGGGCATATTTCCTGTCCATATCATTGATGTCCCAAATTGGTCATCACTTTGGAGTCATTCTTTGGCCCATCATGATCCCATTCACCCTCAATGTCAAGCCCATTCTCAAGCCCATGGACAAACACCACTTGAAATATCAAAACTGTGCAATCTGCCCAATCTTCTGAACATGCCTTCACTTTGAGAGCTCATAACGTCCTCATTTCTAATCCAAATCTAGCATATCATACTATCATTTTGTAGCCCTCTGAGTCTAGAATCCAACGCAACAAACAGCGCATCAATCTGATGTCTATGGAGAGAGTTATAGCCCTTTTCGTGGACCTACGCGGACTATCTTATAGTCGCGACCTGGTGCATGGACGCGACAAGAACGCGGCCCCACGATCCGACGCGACAGCGCCATGCACGTAAACACATTTTTACGTGATTTTCGGCTCTCTCTCCATCTTAGAGCCTATCTAAAGTCATTTTGAGTTGGATTACGATCCAAACCTCTTATCCTCATCCCTAGGGAGCCCCCAAGCCCATCCAAACTCTAGATAGACTCTCAAACACCCCCACAACTTGGACTCTCTCTCTAACTCGGGGTGAGACTCTATCTCTCACTTGAACACATCCTAGGACTCTCTAGGGGATAGAGGAAGACTGCCACCACGAGGAGAGGTCCCTGGAGGCTCTGCTCACGAGGTCCCATCGTCCCCAAGGCAGAGGAGAAGCTGTTCTTCCCATTTTCCTTCTTTCTCTCTCCTCTTTCTCTCTCATATCGCCTCCAGGACCAGCAGGACTTGCACGACTTGTGGAGATCGAACCAGGCCAGATCTCTTCGAGGTTTCTTCATCAAAGTTGCTCCCCACAGAGCCCTCTTCAACCTCGAAGTGGAATCACATCGATTGGTGGCTTGTGCGAAAAGTTACAGTAGATTATTCTTTAGTTTCTCTCTCATATCGAGATCTACACATGCGGAATTATCGTCTCTTCCACAGCCCAAACCAGGCCAGATCTCTTCAATATGTCTTCATGAAAGTTGTTCAAGACGTCCTCCTCTACGACCTCCAACTGGAATCACATCAAAAGGCACCCAAGCGAAGATCCACGAGCGGTTCTTGTCCTCTGGCTGGCCGGAGGACGGGAAGGAGGTCCCACTCACCATCTCCCGCACTAGAAGAGAACGCGACGGAGGAAGGCGACGCAACATGAAATGCGTCTGCTAAGACTGACGTGTCCTCAGGCTGCCTGCGTCCGTCATAACGACCATGACATCAGGTATTCCTCTGTTCTCTTCCCCCCTTTCCTAGAGTAGTTAGCCCGCATTATTATCTTTATTTGGCAATGCTCTAGGTGGCGATCACATCCTATTTTCCACGCTATCATATTTGATATTCATGTCTGTGTTGAGGGGGGTACAATCCCTGTGATTACACCTTTTGGCGATCACGGTGGGACCTTCAGTGCTACCCTCGTGGATTGAGTTTGCCTGCTTGCCATGTTTCCTTCCTTGTTTGTCTTCTTAGGGCCATGTTAGTCTTTTGTCCCTTTGTTTTGGCTCTCTGCCAGTGTCGCGACGTATCGTGGGGACGCGATCAGATCGCGTCGTCAGAGGAGGACGCGACACTAGGTCTATATATTTTTTCTTCTATCTAACTTATCCTACCTCTATGAGTTCATGTGTGCTTGTTCTATGCTACTCCGCCATGTATTGCCGTGTTTGTGAATGCTAGAGTCCTGCTTGGGTTTGGGTTTTCCTTTTCTTTCTTTTGTAAGTTTTCGGGTTCTGTCACGGCGGGTCTTGAGGACGCTACCAGGCCACGCCGTGGATGAGCGTCGTGTCTACAGGTACACTTTGTGTGTTATTGCTTTGATCCATGTGTCGGTTTCTGCATGCTTCATGACCTATGCTAGATTGATCTTGTGATTTCATGCTCATATCATATGCTAGGTTAGTCTGTATGCTTTGTATTTGTGACTGACTGCTGTTTTTCGGGGCTCTGTTCATATCGCGGCAGACCACTCTGTCGCGATAGGGTCGCGGTGTATCTGGCCATCGCGACTCTGCCCGAGACACTGTTGGTCACCCTGCTTGATCATTCTTGTTACTTGTGCATACATTTTGGGCACTTAGGCCCTTGCATACACTTTTGATCCCATTGTCTAGGTTCCCCCTTGGTTGAGTGAGCCCTCTCATCTACGAGCACTCGTAGGTTGACTCGGGCCACCTTCTGAGGACCTCCGTAAGTCCTCGTGACCGTACGCACGTTGCGGTTCACCGGGCCGGTTGTACCCGTTGCACCCCTAGTTCGAGCCATCTCCCCGTGTGAGTTGTGTATCCCCCTTAGTATCACCGGAGTACTTGAGTTCATACCCATTAGGGTCTTCTTTAGCCGAGTGTATTTCAATTAAATCAATCCATTAAAAGACTAAGCGATAACCCTAAAATCCTAACGCTTATCATGTTAACTTGGGTGTTTGCTTGAGAACTCCCTTCTCGTCCCTTTCTTGTGTGATTGTAACTGTTGTTGTACCCCTTATTTGTATCATAGTGTACCCTTTTATTCCCCATTTCTCATCCTCTCATGGCTCCTTTCCACTTCACCTATCCCCCAACCTCTCCTCCTCATGTAGACCTCTTGTCTCATGAGTCTATTCCAAGTTCGGCCCAGTCCAGGGCCCATCGGGCCGATGAGAGTGCCCATTCCCAACCTAATCCGTCACCATCCTCTTCTATCGAGGCCGCTGAATTGGAGCGCCTCCTACTTGAAATGGGCTCTGACCAGGCCCACGAATTATTGTCCACCTTTGCTCTACGGTCTTCTTCCAGGATGGGCCCAACAGGCCCACATTATCCTGCTCATTCTAGATCACCTCACATTGTCACTCCTGGATCGGGACAACCTTTTGCTCAGCCCACATCATTGCAGTCGGCCCATTATGCTCAATCTAGCCCGGACCTTGACTCTCGACTCCGCTCTCATTCCCAAGATGGCCCTCGCTATCCACTATCCACTTCGGCTCAGGACTTCCAATCCGAGTTCGAATCCATGAAGCGAGAGCTCAGTGACCTGTGGAGGCAGTTAAAGCCAAAACCTTCCTTCAATGATACTCTTCTGATTTCTGGTCTCCAGATCCCTCCACCTTCTCAGCTCCCTATTTATCGCAAATTCAATGGGGCTGGAGACCCTTACATCCATCTGAAGGATTTTCTCTATGAGTCGGTGTCCTATCAACATGATCGCCGCTTACTGGCTTATCTTTTTAGGCAGTCATTAGACGGGCCCGCTCTGGAGTGGTTTTATTCCGTGCCTCTCAATGAAGCCGAGGATTTTGAAATTGTCAAGGCCAGATTCGTGCAGCAATATCAAGACCGGGCCGGGCCGCGTATTCAATGGCCGATCTAGTGGCTGAGCAGATGAAGCCTGATGAAGAATTCGCAACTTATGTTGACCGGTGGCGTCAGATGTCCGCGCATGTCCAGATGCACATCCTAGAAGAGGAGAAAATCAAGCTTATCATTGCTAATGCAACGCCCATGTACTGCCACATCCTGGCTATGAACAATATCACATCCATGCAACAATTATACAGCCGTGCTCGCTTTGTTAAAACCCAACTCTTTGACTCCCCCATGCCATCCATGTTTGAGGCCCAACAACCGAATTCTTCATTTCAAGGGCCCACTTATGAGGGAGTCCAAACCCATGCCCAAGTTGATACCATCCACCACCCCATGCCTACCCACTCCACTAACCACCATGCACCTCCACCTTCATATAGCCAACTCGCCCCGCTTCCACAAGAACAACCACCTCGCCCGTGCCACCGCACCACACCATCCAATACTCATCCATCCCAACATCCACTTGGCCCAAAGCGAGCCCATTATCATCAGTTGCTGAAATCCCTCTCTGATGTCTTCACACAGCCCTGATGTCCATCAATGCATTGCAACTCCCTCCAGAAAAGCCAAGCTGGGACATGACAGTGGACCGATCAGAATATTGCCCGTATCATCGTCATCCGGGGCATACAGTCGCAAACTGCTGCAAATTCTGGCATGTGATCTATAGTCTAGAGCACAAGATAGATTGGGCTGAAATGCACAGACTCATCCTGTATTGTCAAGATAAGAGCAAAGCACAAGGGCAGGGGCAGCAATCCTCTCCACCACAGGCAGTGGAACAGCCGCCCAAGCAACCAGCAGCGCAACAAAGACAGCGAACACAAGCATCAAGGCAGTCGTCATCTCCACCAGTTCAAGGTCGACGGCACCTCTTCACTTATCCTCCAAGTGCACCACCTGCTCCGCCACAACCTCAACAACCCCCTCCACCAACCCTTGCTCAGGCTATCACCACCACACTACCGTATCCCACCCTGATGACAAGCTGTTAGCTCGACCCATTGTGTCGGTGCGCTATCAGTCATCTCCACCAATGCCGCAAACCACTAATCCCTCCACTCCTGCCAACCCTCCATCTTTACCCCTCGCCATCATCTCCACCCCACTGCCATTTGCACCTGAGCAAGCCATTACCACCACACCAAGGCTCGAGCAAACTCCACTCACCTCTGAGTCCGAGCAAGAGTTTCCTACTCCCAAGAGTAAGGTTGCTTCAGCCTCTGAGTTGGAGGAAGAGCTCTCACTGCACGAACCTGTCCTTGCCACCATCCTATCACCTCACACTAAGCCCTCCGCATCTGACGAACACGCCATAGCCACCATACATCCCATTACCACATCCCAATGGAGCGGGTGTGCATCACCAGTAGCATGCCTTGAAATTACTTCCCCTATGCAAGATGGACTGAGTGAAGGTAGCCCAGTTCCGGTCATGTGTTTCGACCCTTACAACTACATCAGTGGCATACCGGTCTGTGTCCTTATCTCAGGCACATTCGAGAAGGATGAGCCTTCATCTCCTCAGAAGAGCACTGTCAAGAAGAGTTCCCAGGCACTAGTGCCACTCAGGTCCAAAGCGAGGATGGTAGCCATTACGTTGCTTATTAGAAATGCTACCATTAATGCCATCATCACTCCTCGCTCAGTTATTTTGCATATGGCTGGTCAAGAGAAGGGGTTCTCTACAAACGTCGTGCTATCTCACGCGGCTGCTAAAGCCATCATGAATCAGCTGTCACTCAAGGGGCAAGAAGTCACGACGCTTGAAGCATCCAAAGCCCTCCTTGCCATGTTTCAACCTGACGAGGGGCACATTGCTATGTCACCAAGAACACTCAAGGTTATGCCAAGAGTCCTTTGAAATTTGCCTCAGCCTGTCAGTCAGTCGGCCGTGCTAGTGCCACCCATCACACTCCCAGAAGCATCCCCTCGTCAACTGTCAAGGGAGTTGGTCTTCATGCCAGATTGTCAGGCCAAGATGCCAAGCCTCAAGTTGCTAGTACCACGCATCAAATTCCCATGGATTTGCACTGTCCACTTGTCAAGGGAAACCCTCTCAGCAAATATATCAATTTATGGCGTTCCCCCATGGGTGTCAATAAAAGTTGAATATGCAAGTAATAGCCAAGGGGCAAGTACACACACGGCAGTCATGACAACCATAATTGATGAGAGAGCCGTGTGGCTGCAGAGGAGAGCGAGGCCATCTGCTGCCTGGTCCCGCTATTTAAGAAGACATGTCAAGGTGAAACCATCATATCTATCTGTAAGAGCAAAGAAGCTGTGGTGTCACAAGGAGAAATCTGCCAAGGAGCAAAGGAGGCTGAGATCAAGATTGAAATTCTTCGAGAAAAATGTCGATCTCCCTATCCTGTCATCCTCTGACCTTGATCTTTCGATACTACTCATTTTGGTCAATCTGTTCCCAGAGGAGGCGCCCGATCTCCCAATTCTGGACTGGTGCCACATTATTCCCCTCCTACTCCTTTCGGGTCTTTGGACCCTCACTTATCTCTTCCTCCTGAGCCACCCGATCACCCTCGGGGTACCCAGGCTCTCTTATATCCACCTGGGTCACCTAACTTCCTTCCTAGTGCTCAGGGTTCCCCTTTTCCTCTTCCACCAGAGCCTCCTAATTATAGGTCAGGTCCACACTCTCCAGGAGCATCTGATTCCCCTCCTTCCACTTCCCCTTCTGATCCTCCATATCCTCCACCTCCATTCTACAGTTCCTTCCTCTAACCCCTCCTGATCTCAAATTCGACCCGATTCCTCCCTCACCACCTATTCGAGGTCCCGACCCTTTCTCTCACTGTTCCAGAGGTTTCAGTCCTCACTAACATTTTTTTTTTATCTTTTGTAAATCCTTCTTGTTTGAGGGTTCTTATCCCCCATCTTCATGTAGCGTCATGTCTCCCTCTTATTTGTAATGAGTTGACTCCAATTCTTGCCATCCCTACCTTTTCCTGCAAATGAGCTAACTAAAATCAACCAAAATCAAGGTTCAAAGACTAATGCAGGCTGTTCTTTCAATAAAAAGGGTTGCATTGAGCACCAAATAACCATGTAAATATTTGTTTTAACATCAAGAGCATTAAAGAGAGTCATCTCAGTTCACAACAAGAGTGGTCGAGTTAGTCTTAGGTTTATTTTTACTTCTGCAGCACTCAAGCTAGAGATTACTCCACGTTAGGGGTTCGACATTCCTTCCCCTATCATTGAAGGTCACTTTAAGCAAGGATCACCACACACTCACATGGCAACCTTAGTCGGCTCCTCTAGCAAACATCGCTGCTATTTAGGCCATACCTAGGTGGTGCAAAAGCTGTTCTCTCTTTACTCGGTCTAAGTGTAAAGGTAAAAAGACTATTTAGGCGAGGCGACCAACCTAAGCACATCTTAATGAGAAAATCTCAAATAGGGACGGTCAATCAAGCCTGCAAAAGAAAAGAAAAATGAAAGAAGAACAAATTAAAGAAAATCAAGAAATAGGGGCATGGCAAAGAGTGGCAGTACAGTTCCCCGCGGGACGCCCTTGAGCCCGGCCGTACGCATGCCCCAAACAAGAAACAGGCACAATAAAGTGACCAAAAGTCCCTCCTCAACAGATTGAACCTCTAAGAAGTGTGTTGTGGAAGGAAGTTAAACCGAATTTGTCCTTTAAAGCTTGCATTAGACTTATCTCCAAACTTTCTTCTCTTTCTCTCTATAAGGCTGGGCCGTCTCCCGAGTATGGCCTTTGTAGTGGCACTGCAAGCTAGGGGCTACCATCTACAGGACGCCACCATCTTAATGCACATCCGACCTTTTGGTGGTCTTTAATAAAAGGGGAATGAATGGGGACCCCTTGCCAGTAGTTTGATCTTGCTTTAGTGCTGTAGTAGCAATGGTGAGTACCTTCCGTCTCATGTGTCTTTTAGGAAGGGCTAACGTTCAAAAAAATTCAAAAAAACAAAAAAAAATCAAATATTGCCAAAAATCCCATAAAAATAATCAAATATTGCCAAAAAAAAACCCAAAAAATAAATATTGTCAAAAATCCAAAAAAAATCAAATATTGCTAAAAATCTAAAAAAATCAATCAAATAATTTCAAAACTGTAAAAAATTAAATGTTTTCAAACTAAAAATAACAAAAATGAGCAGATCTAATCATACATGCTAAGTGTGCAGATACATTGGCTCCCAAGCATTGATCGCTCGGATCTCCACATTTCTTCATTACTTTTGCCTAAGTCTTGCTCACATCATCTTTACGATCTGTCTCTCCTCCTCAATCTCATCCATGATTTGAATTTCAAGCTTATTATCCCACCAAGTCCTTCCGAAGTCCCATACATATTCTCCTTCATCTGAATGGCTCCATGAGAGGACTCTCTATGTGTGAACCTGGCTGTTCTTCAGTGCTTTGTTTCAATCATGTGGGTGACTGAGCTGTGTATGCTTGTTGTTGTTAGCTTGTTTAGTGCTTTGTTTATTGCTTCATTTACACAAAAAAAGAAAAAATACCAGAAAAAGCAAAACCCAAAAAATGGCGAGTTCTGTGCTCCACACGTAAGTTCAAGTAAGTATCTCTATCCCTTCTCCTTGCATTACTATATGGTACTTATACTACTATATTATCTCAAGGACCGGCTGGTTTTCAATGTGTTTTGAGATCTGAGTTCCCCTTCAACAAAAACAGTGATGATCTAGGTGCACATTGCTAATCGCTGGATAGGCCGTTGAGTTAAATAAGTTTGGGGACGATAGATTCAGGCCTACACTGCGGTTGCAGGTAGTTTCTTGACCCATTCTTATTCATCTTAACAATATTATCCTTGAGTATTTTCTATTTTCTCTTTTCTTTGCATATTGATTTGATGATTCTTTTTTATTTTAGCCCAGCATGCATCAAGTAGGACTTTGAGCTTCATGCCTCATGATTTGTCAAAGGTTGTTTCCCTTGTGGTGATCAATCAAGCTTAAGTTTCTTGAACAAGAAATCCTATTCCACTCACAATTTAAAGGTCTTCTTTGAACTAGTCATTTGGTCTAGTTGGCCAGTATGACTTCTGTCTGGAATTTACTCCCTTCATTCATCCAAATCAGCTTAAATATCCCCATGATCTGTCTTGGTTGCGAACCGCTCCTAGGCCTTGAGTCATCGTGACCCGCCTGGCATGCACATGTCCTCCCAAGATGAAACCTGCAGGCCAATCGGCTAGGGTACCTCTTAATCAAGAGGTTGATCATCCTTCTTTTGCTTTCCTTTTGTCGTTCCAAGCAAGAGCCGTCTGTGCTCGCTCTCCTTGAGGTTAGTTTATAGTCTACCAGAGATTTTCTATCGCTTATTGGTTGTGACGGGTGTCTCTTTTACCTTGGTGCCCACTTTTCAGTCCACTCTACTTCATTCTCGCTCCATTCCATTTCATTACACTTCGCTCTCTTTCCAATTCGCTCCCTTGCAAAGCGGGCATCAAGGAGGGGCAATCTGTAGACACCCGTTTTTGGCCTATAAGTTGAGCATATTTCCTGTCCATATCATTGATGTCCCAAATTGGCCATCACTTTGGAGTCATTCTTTGGCCCATCATGAGCCCATTCACCCTCAATGTCAAGCCCATTCTCAAGCCCATGGACAACACCACTTGAAATATCAAAACTGTGCAATCTTCTGAACATGCCTTCACTTTGAGAGCTCATAACGTCCTCATTTCTAATCCAAATCTAGCATATCATACTATCATTTTGTATCCCTCTGAGTCTAGAATCCAACGCAACAAACGGCGCATCAATCCGATGTCTATGGAGAGAGTTATAGCCCTTTTTGGGGACCTACGCGGACTATCTTATAGTCGCGACCTGGTGCATGGACGCGACAAGAACGCGGCCCCACGATCCGACGTGACAACGTCATGCACGTAAACACGTTTTTACGTGATTTTCGGCCTATCTCTCCATCCTAGAGCCTATCTAAAGTCCCTTTGAGTTGGATTACGATCCAAACCTCCTATCCTCATCCCTAGGGAGCCCCCAAGCCCATCCAAACTCTAGATAGACTCTCAAACACCCCCACAACTTGGACTCTCTCTCTAACTCAGGATGGGACTCTATCTCTCACTTGAACACATCTTAGGACTCTCTAGGGGATAGAGGAAGGCTACCATCATGAGGAGAGGTCCCTGGAGGCTCTGCTCACGAGGTCCCATCGTCCCCAAGGCAGAGGAGAAGCTGTTCTTCCCATTTTCCTTCTTTCTCTCTCCTCTTTCTCTCTCATATCGCCTCCAGGACCAGCAGGACTTGCACAACTTGTGGAGATCAAACCATGCCAGATCTCTTCGAGGTTTCTTCATCAAAGTTGCTCCCCACAGAGCCCTCTTCAACCTCGAGGTGGAATCACATCGATTGGTGGCTTGTGCGAAAAGTTACAGTAGATTATTCTTCAGTTTTTCTCTCATATCGAGATCTGCACATGCGGGATTATCGTCTCTTCCACAGCCCAAACCAGGCCAGATCTCTTCAATATGTCTTCATGAAAGTTGTTCAAGACGTCCTCCTCTACGACCTCCAACTAGAATCACATCAAATGACACCCAAGCGAAGATCCACGAGTGGTTCTTGTCCTCTAGCCGGCCGGAGGACGGGAAGGAGGTCCCACTCACCATCTCCCGCACTAGAAGAGAACGCGATGGAAGAAGGCGACGCGACATGAAACGTGTCCGCTAAGACTGACGCGTCCTCAAGCTGCCCGCGTCCGTCATAACGACCGTGACATCAGGTATTCCTCTGTTCTCTTCCCCCCTTTCCTAGAGTAGTTAGCCCGCATTATTATCTTTATTTGACAATGCTCTAGGTGGCTATCACATCCTATTTTCCATGCTATCATATTTGATATTCATGTCTGTGTTGAGGGGGGTACAATCCCTGTGATTACACCAGGATAATTATCAGGACGAGGCCCGGGAAACTATAGAAAGGACTATAATCGAACTTATCTGTCAACTACTGGACGATCGTTTTCCACAATATGGGCAGACCCCACCTAGGCAAAGCGCCCCCTTTCTGACAATCGTTCGGAACTTGCTTAACGAGGCGGAGGCGCCTGACCGGTTGCATTACTTGGCAGATTTCTACAAAAGCTTAGTTGAAAACGGAATACAGAGCCCGTTTTTCGGCGAAGTCGTTCAGGCTGTGCTTACAATAATGGGCGGAGGAGGCTAATCAGTTAGCGCTGTTGACGGGCAACTAGGAAATTTCATTTTCGTACTGACTATGCATAGGACTACAAAGGTGAAAAGACAGTTGAGTTGAGTATTTTTTGATAGGACTATGCATAGTACACCGACAGCCGTACCCTTCGATCGGACGCAGATATATGTTCGCCGGGGGTCGGAACCACCCGCGAGGCCCCAATTCGAAATCAGCACTTCGACCCGGTCGGTAAAAGGTCGCATTCGAAGAAATCCGGTCCGGCGCAAAATTCCTCTCCGGGAGCGTGGTCGCGGGTCGTCGATGCGATCGCATACGGACACCTCTTCGCTCAAACGGGCATAACTTTCTACTCGGTTATCGGAATTACTAATAAGACCACAATTCGGAATCGGCACTCAGAGACACCCAACGCCCCCTTATCGCTTAATGTGATAAAACGTCGTTTTGGGGTCCAAAAACCTTTGTTTCGCGCTCCGAAATTGCGATTCTAGCCGACGATCTCCCCGATTTCAAGGTGTTCTAATAGTAGCGACTCCCTCGATTACGGGAATCGTTGGTGGAACCCACACACAGAGCCGGCCTGTCATGATGATTGGAAGTCGTGTTCAACTCTTCGCGATACATCTTCCGGAGGTCGTTAACATGGGCGCTTAAACATCACCGACATAGTCACCCCCTCTAGTTTATTCCCACCCCTTCAGCCAAAGAACTGTGCATAACTTTCCGCCCGGGCATCGGAATCGCTAATGTGACCACAATTCGGAATCGGCACTCCGAGACGGTCGATAGGGCACTGGTTTTGCGGAATTCCATTTCTGGGCCGAAATTCCTCCCAAGAGCGTGCGTTATAGTACACCGACAACCGTACCTTTTGATCGGACGCAGATATCTATACGCCCGGGGGTCGGAACCACCCGCGAGTCCCCAATTCGGAATCATCACTTCCACCCGATCGGTAAAAGGTCACATTCGGAGATTTCCGGTCCGGCGCAAAATTCCTCTCCAGGAGCGTGGTCGCGGGCCGTCGATGCGATCGCATACGACACCTCTTCGCTCAAACGGGCATAACTTTCTACTCGGTTATCGGAATTACTTATAAGACCACAATTCAGAATCGGCACTCAGAGACGCCTGAGAACGCCTTATTGCCTAGGGTGATAAGATGTCGTTTCGACATCCAAAAACCTTCATCTTGCACTCTGAAATTGCGATTCTAGTCGACGATCTCCCCGATTTCATGGTTTTCTAATAGTAGCGACTCCCTCGATTGCGCGAATCGCTGGCGGAGCCCACACACGGAGCCGGCCTGTCACGGCGATCGGAAGTCGTGTTCAACTCTTCACGAGATCTCATCCCGAGGTCGTTGATATGGGTGCTCGAACATCGCCGATATAGTCACCCCCTCTAGTTATTCCCACCCCTTCAGCCAAAGAATTGTGCATAACTTTCAGCCCGGGCATCGAAATCGCTAATGTGACCACAATTCGGAATCGGCACTCCGAGACGGTCGATAGGGCGCTGGTTTCACAGAATTCCGTTTTGGGGCCGAAATTCCACCATGGAGCTTGCGTTGTAGTACACCGACAGCCGTACCCTATGATCGGACGCAGATATATGTTCGCCCGGGGGTCGGAATCAACAGCGAGGCCCCAATTCGGAATCGGCTCTTCGACCCGGTCGGTAAAAGGTCGCATTCGGAGATTTCCGGTCCTGCGCAAAATTCCTCTCCGGGAGCATGGTCGCAGGCCGTCGATGCGATCGCATACGGACACCTCTTCACTCAAACGGACATAACTTTCTATTCGGTTTTCGGAATTACTTATAAGACCACAATTCGGAATCGGCACTCAGAGACGCCCGACGCCCCTTTATTGCCTAGGGCGATAAAATGTCGTTTCGGGGTCCAAAAACTTCGTCTCGCACTCAGAAACTACGATTCTAGCCGACGTTCTCCCCGATTTCAAGGTTTTGAAATAGTAGCTACTCCCTCGATTACGCGAATCGCTGGCGGAGCCCACACACGAAGCCGGCCTATCATGGCGATCGGAAGTCGTGTTCAACTCTTCGTGAGATCTCCTCCTGAGGTCGTTGATATGGGTGCTCGAACATCGCCGATATAGTCACACCCTCTAGTTTATTCCCACCCCTTCAACCAAAGAATTGTGCATAACTTTCCGCCCAGGCATCGAAATCGCTAATGTGACCACAATTCAGAATCGGCACTCCGAGATGGTCGATAGGGCACTGGTTTCGCAGAATTCCATTTCGGGGCCGAAATTTCGCCCCGGAGCGTGCGTTATAATACACCGACAGTCGTACCCTTCGATCGGACGCAGACATATGTTCGCCGGGGGTCGGAACCACCCGCGAGGCCCCAATTCGGAATCGGCACTTGACCCGGTCGGTAAAAGGTCGCATTCGGAGATTTCCGGTCCGACGCAAAATTCCTCTCCGGAAGCGTGGTCGCGGGCCGTCGATGCGATCTCATACGGACACATCTTCGCTCAAATGGGCATAACTTTCTACTCGGTTATCGGAATTGCATATAAGACCATAATTAAGAATCGGCACTCAGAGACGCCCGACGTCCCCTTATCGCCTAGGGCGATAAGACGTCATTTCGGGGTCCAAAAACTTCATTTTGCACTCTGAAATTGCGATTCTAGCGGACGATTTCCCCAATTTCAAAGTTTTCTAATAGTAGCGACTCCCTCAATTACATGAATCGCTGGCGGAGCGCACACACAGAGCCAGCCTGTCACGATGATCGGAAGTCGTGTTCAACTCTTCAATAGATCTCCTCCCGAGGTCGTTGACATAGGTGCTCGAACATCGCCGACATAGTCACCCCTCTCTAGTTTATTCCCACCCCTTCATCCAAAGAACTGTGCATAACTTTCCTCCCCGGGCATCGGAATCGCTAATGTGACCACAATTCGGAATCGGCACTCCGAGACGGTCGATAGGGCGCTGGTTTCATAGAATTCCGTTTCGGGGCGGAAATTCTGCCCCGGAGCGTGCGTTATAGTACACCGACAGCCGTACCCTTCGATCGGACGCAGATATATGTTCGCCCGGGGGTCGAACCACCCGCGAGGCCCCAATTCGGAATCGGCACTTCGACCCAGTCGGTAAAAGGTCGCATTCGGAGATTTCCGGTCCGGTGCAAAATTCCTCTCGGGAGCGTGGTCGCGGGCAGTCGATGCGATCACATATGGACACCTCTTCGCTCAAATGGGTATAACTTTGTACTCGGTTATCGGAATTGCTTACAAGACCATAATTCGGAATCGGCACTCAGAGACGCCCGACGCCCATTATTGCCTAGGCGATAAGACGTCGTTTCGGGGTCCAAAAACCTTCGTCTCGCACTCCGAAATTGTGATTCTAGCCGACGATCTCCCCGATTTCAGGGTTTTCTAATAGTAGCAACTCCCTCGATTATGCAAATCACTGGCGGAGCCTACACACGGAGCTGGCCTGTCACGGCGATCGGAAGTCGTGTTCAACTCTTCACGAGATATCCTCCTGAGGTCGTTGATATGGGTGCTCGAACATCGCCGATATAGTCACACCCTCTAGTTTATTCCCACCCCTTCAGCCAAAGAACTGTGCATAACTTTCCACTTGGGCATCGAAATCGCTAATGTGACCACAATTCAGAATCGGCACTCCGAGACGGTCGATAGGGCGCTGGTTTCACGGAATTCTGTTTCGGGGCCGAAATTCCACCCCGGAGGGTGCGTTATAGTACACTGACAGCCGTACCCTTCGATCGGACGCATATATATGTTCGCCCAGGGGTCGGAACCACCCGCGAGGCCCCAATTCGGAATCGGCACTTCGAACCGGTCGGTAAAAGGTCGCATTCAGAGATTTCCTGTCCAGCGCAAAATCCTCTCCGTGAGCGTGGTTGCGAGTCGTCGATGCGATCTTATACGGTCACCTCTTCGCTCAAACGGGCATAACCTTCTACTCGGTTAACGGAATTGCTTATAAGACCACAATTAGGAATCGGCACTCAGAGACTCCCGACGCCCCCTTATAGCCTAGGGCGATAAGACGTCGTTTCAGGGTCCAAAAACCTTCGTTTCGCACTCCGAAATTGCGATTCTAGCGGACGATCTCCCCGATTTCAAGGTTTTCTAATAGTAGCGACTCCCTCGATTATGCGAATCGCTGGCGGAGCCCACACACGGAGCCAGCCTGTCACGGCAATCGGAAGTCGTGTTCAACTCTTCACGAGATCTCCTCCCGAGGTCGTTGACATGGGTGCTCGAACATCGCCGACATAGTCACCCCCTCTAGTTTATTCCCACCCCTTCAGCCAAAGAACTGTGCATAACTTTCCGCCGGGCATCGGAATTGCTAATGTGACCACAATTCGGAATCGGCACTTCGAGATGGTCGATAGGGCTCTGGTTTCGCGGAATTCCGTTTCGGGGACGAAATTTCGCCCCGGAGCGTGCGTCATGTTACACCGATAACCGTACCCTTCGATCGGACGCAGATATCTGTACGCCCGGGGTTCGGAACCACCCGCGAGGCCCCAATTCGGAATCGTCACTTCTACCCGGTCGGTAAAAGGTCGCATTCGGAGATTTCCGATCCGGCGCAAAATTCCTCTCCGGGAGCGTGGTCGCGGGATGTCGATGCGATCGCATACGGACACCTCTTCGCTCAAACATGCATAAATTTTTACTCGGTTATCGGAATTGCTTATAAGACCACAATTCGGAATCGGAACTCAAAGACGCCCGACGCCCCCTTATTGCCTACGGCAATAAGACGTCGTTTCGGGGTCCAAAAACCTTCGTCTTGCACTCCAAAATTGCGATTCTAGCCGACGATCTCCCCAATTTCAAGATTTTCTAATAGTAGCGACTCCCTCGATTACGCGAATCGCTGGTGGAGCCCACACACAGAGCCGGCATGTCACGGAGATCGAAAGTCGTGTTCAACTCTTCATGAGATCTCCTCCCGAGGTCGTTGATATGGGTGCTCGAACATTGCTGATATAGTTACCCCCTCTAGTTTAATCCCACCCCTTCAGCCAAAGAACTATGCATAACTTTTCGCCCGGGCATTGGAATTGCTATGGTGACCACAATTCGGAATCGGCACTCCGAGACGGTCGATAGGGCACTGGTTTCACGGAATTCCGTTTTGGGGCCGAAATTCTTCCCAGGAGCGTGCGTTATATTAAACCGACAGTCGTACCCTTCGATCGGACGCAGATATCTGTACGCCCGGGGGTCGGAACCACCCGCGAGGCGCTAATTCGGAATCGTCACTTCGATCCGGTCAGTAAAAGGTCGCATTCGCAGATTTTCGGTCCGCCGCAAAATTCCTCTCCAGGAGCGTGGTCGCGGGCCGTCAATGCGATCGCATACGGACACCTCTTTGTTCAAACGGGCATAACTTTCTACTCGGTTATCAAAATTGCTTATAAGACCACAATTCGGAATCGGTACTCAGAGACACCCTACGCCCCCTTATTGCCTAGGGTGACAATATGTCGTTTCGGGGTCTAAAAACTTTCGTGTCGCACTCCGAAATTGCGATTCTAGCCGACGATCTCCCCGATTTCAAGGTTTTCTAATAGTAGCGACTTCCTCGATTACGCGAATCACTGGCAGAGCCCCCACACACGGAGCCGGCCTGTCACGATGAACGGAAGTCGTGTTCAACTCTTCGTGAGATCTCCTCCCGAGGTCATCATATGGGTGCTCGAACATCGCCGATATAGTCACCCCCTCTAGTTTATTCCCACCCCTTCAGCCAAAGAACTGTGCATAACTTTTCGCCCGGGCATCGAAATAGCTAATGTTACCACAATTTGGAATCGGCACTCCGATGCAGTCGATAGGGCACTGGTTTTGCGAAATTCCGTTTCGGGGCCGAAATTCCGTCCCGGAGCGTGCGTTATAGTACACCAACAGCCGTACCCTTCGATCGGACGCAGATATATGTTCACCCGGGGGTCGAAACCACCTGCGAGGCCCCAATTCAGAATCGACACTTCGACTCGGTCGGTAAAAGGTCGCATTCGGAGATTTATGGTCCGGCGCAAAATTCCTCTCTGGGAGTCTGGTCGCGGGCCGTCGATGCGATCTCATACGGACAACTCTTCGCTCAAACGAGCATAACTTTCTACTCGGTTATCAGAATTGCTTATAAGACCACAATTCGGAATCAGCACTCAAAGATGCCCGACGCCCTCTTATTGTCTGGGGCAATAAGACGTCGTTTACAAGTCCAAAAACCTTCGTTTTGCACTCCAAAATTGCGATTCTAGCCGACGATCTCCCGATTTCAAGGTTTTCTAATAGTAGCGACTCCTCGATTACGCGAATCGCTGGCGAAGCCCACACACGGAGCCGGACTGTCACGGCGATCGGAAGTCGTGTTCAACTCTTCACGAGATCTCCTCCCCAGGTCGTTGATATGGGTGCTCGAACATCGCCGATATAGTCACCCCCCTTAGTTTATTCCAACCCCTTCAGTCAAAATACTATGCATAACTTTCCGCCCGGGCATCGGAATCGCTAATGTGACCACAATTCGGAATCGGCACTCCGAGACGATCGATAGGGCGATGGTTTCGCGGAATTCCGTTTCAGGGCCGAAATTCTGCCCCGGAGCGTGCGTTATAGTACACCGACAGCCGTACCCTTCGATCGAACGCAGATATCTGTTCGCCTGGGGATCGGAATACCCGCGAGTCCCCAATTCGGAATCGGCACTTCGACCCGGTCGGTAAAAGGTCGCATTCGGAGATTTCCGGTCCAGCACAAAATTACTCACCGGAGCGTCGTCGCGGGCCGTCGATGCGATCTCATACGGACACCTCTTCGCTCAAACGGGCATAACTTTCTACTCGATTATCGGAATTGCTTATAAGACCACAATTCGGAATCGGCACTCAAAGATGCCCGACGGCCTCTTATTGTCTGGGGCAATAAGACATCGTTTACAAGTCCAAAAACCTTCGTTTTGCACTCCAAAATTGCGATTCTAGCCGACGATCTCCCGATTTCAAGGTTTTCTAATAGTAGCGACTACCTCGATTACGCGAATCGCTGGCGGAGCCCACACACGGAGCCGGCCTGTCACGGCGATCGGAAGTCATGTTCAACTCTTCGCGAGATCTCCTCCCGAGGTCGTTGATATGGGTGCTCGAACATCGCCGATATAGTCACCCCCTCTACTTTATTCCCACCCGCTCAGCCAAACAACTGTGCATAACTTTCCACCTGGGCATCGGAATTATTAATATGACCACAATTCGGAATCGGCACTCCGAGACGATCGATAGGGCGATGGTTTCGCGGAATTCAGTTTCAGGGCCGAAATTCTGCCCCGGAGCGTGCGTTATAGTACACCGACAGCTGTACCCTTCGATCGAACGCAGATATCTGTTCGCCTAGGGGTCGGAATACCCGTGAGTCCCCGATTCAGAATCGGCACTTCGACCCGGTCGGTAAAAGGTCGCATTCGGAGATTTCTGGTCCAGCACAAAATTACTCACCGGGAGCGTCGTCGCGGGCCGTCGATGCGATCTCATACGGACACCTATTCGCTCAAACGGGCATAACTTTCTACTCGATTATCGGAATTGCTTATAAGACCACAATTCGGAATCGGCACTCAAAGATGCCCGACGCCCTCTTATTGTCTGGGGAAATAAGACGTCGTTTACAAGTCCAAAAACCTTCGTTTTGCACTCCAAAATTGCGATTCTAACCGACGATCTTCCGATTTCAAGGTTTTCTAATAGTAGCGACTACCTCGATTACGCGAATCGCTGGCGGAGCCCACACACGGAGCCGGCCTGTCACGGCGATCGGAAGTCTTGTTCAACTCTTCGCGAGATCTGCTCCCGAGGTCGTTGATATGGGTGCTCGAACATCGCCGATATAGTCACCCCCTCTACTTTATTCCCACCCGCTCAGCCAAACAACTGTGCATAACTTTCCACCTGGGCATCGGAATTATTAATATGACCACAATTCGAATCGGTACTCTAAGACGGTCGATAAGACACTGGTTTCGCAGAATTCCATTTCGGGGCCGAAATTCCGCCCCAAAGCGTGCGTTATAGTACACCGACAACCGTACCCTTCGATCGGACGCAGATATCTGTACGCCCGGGGGTCGGAACCATCCGCGAGGCCCCAATTAGGAATCGTCATTTCGACTCGGTCGGTAAAAGGTCACATTTGGAGATTTTCGGTCCGGCACAAAATTCCTCTTCGGGAGCGTGGTCACGGGCCGTCGTTGCGATCGCATATGGACACCTATTCGCTCAAACGGGCATAACTTTCTACTCGGTTATCGGAATTGCTTATACGACCACAATTCGGAATCGGCACTCAGAGATGCCCGATGTCCCTTTATTGCCTAGGGAGATAAGACGCCGTTTTGGGGTCCAAAAACCTACGTCTCGAACTCCAAAATTACGATTCTAGCCGACGATCTCCCCGATTTCAGGGTTTTCTAATAGTAGCGACTCCCTCGATTACGCGAATCGCTGGAGGAGCCCACACACGGAGCCGGCCTGTCACGACAATCGGAAGTCGTGCTCAACTCTTCACGAGATCTCCTGCCGAGGTCATTGATATGGGTGCTCGAACATCGTCGATATAGTCACCCCCTCTAGTTTATTCCCACCCCTTCAGCCAAAGAACTGTGCATAGCTTTTCTCCCGGGCATCGGAATCGCTAATGTGACCACAATTCGGAATCGGCACTCCGAGACTGTCATAGGGCGCTAGTTTCGCAGAATTCTGTTTCGGGGCCGAAATTCGCCCCGGAGCGTGCGTTATAGTACACCGACAGCCCTACCCTTCGATCGGACGCAGATATCTGTTCGCCCGGGGGTCGGAACCACCCGCGAGGCCCCAATTCGGAATCGGCACTTCGACCCGGTCGGTAAAAGGTTACATTAGGATATTTCCGGTCCGGTACAAAATTCCTCTCTGGGAGCGTGGTCGCGGGCCGTCGATGCGATCGCATACGGACACCTCTTCGCTCAAACGGGCATAACTTTCTACTCGGTTATCGGAATTGCTTATAAGACCAAAATTCGGAATCGGCACTCAGAGACGCCCGCCATCCCTTATCGCCTAATGTAATAAGACGTCGTTTTGGGGTCCAAAAACCTTCGTTTCGCACTCCAAAATTGCGATTCTAGCCGACGATCTCCACGATTTCAAGACTTTCTAATAGTAGTGACTCTCTCGATTACGCGAATTGCTGGCGGAGCCCACACACGGAGCTGGCCTGTCTCGGCGATCAGAAAGTGTGTTCAACTCTTCGCGAGATCTCCTCCCGAGGTCGTTGATATGGGTGCTCGAACATCACCGATATAGTCACCCCCTCTAGTTTATTCCGACCCATTCAGCCAAAGAACTGTACATAACTTTCCGCCCGGCATCGGAATCGCTAATGTGACCACAATTCAGAATCGGCACTCCAAGACGGTCGATAGGACGCTGGTTTCGCGGAATTCCATTTCGGGGCCGAGATTCCGCTCCGCAGCGTGCGTTATAGTACACCGACAGCCGTACCCTTCGATCGGACGCAGATATCTGTTCGCCCGAGGGTCGGAACCACCTGCGAGGCCCCAATTTGGAATCGGCACTTCGACCCGATTGGTAAAAGGTTGCATTCTGAGATTTCCCGTCCGGCGTAAAATTCCTCTCCAGGAGCGTGGTCGCGGGCCGTCGATGCGATCGCATACAGACACCTCTTCACTCAAACGAGCATATTTTTCTACTGGGTTATCGGAATTGCTTATAAGACCACAATTCGGAATTGACACTCAGAGACGCCCGATGCCCCTTATCGCCTAGGGCGATAAGACGTCATTTCGGGGTCCAAAAACCTTCATCTCGCACTCTGAAATTGTGATTCTATCTGACGATCTTCCCGATTTCAAGGTTTCCTAATAGTAGCGACTCCCTCGATTACGCGAATCGCTGGCGGAGCCCACACACGGAGCCGGCCTGTCACGGCGATCGGAAGTCGTGTTCAACTCTTCACGAGATCTCCACCCTAGGTCGTTGATATGGGTGTTCGAACATCGCCGATATAGTCACCCCCTGTAGTTTATTCCCACCGCTTCAGCCAAAGAACTGTGCATAACTTTTCGCCCGAGCATCGGAATTGCTAATGTGACAACAATTGGGAATCGGCACTCCGAAACGGTCGATAGGGCGCTGATTTCGTGAAATTCTGTTTCGGGGCCGAAATTCCGCCCCGGAGCGTGCGTTATAGTACACCGACAACTGTACTCTTCGATCGGACGCATATATCTGTACGCCCGGGGGTCGGAACCACCTGCGAGGCCCCAATTTGGAATCGGAACTTCGACCCAGTCAGTAAAAGGTAGCATTCGGAGATTTCCGGTCCGGCGTAAAATTCCTCTCCGGGAGCGTGGTCGCGGGCCGTCAATGCGATCGCATACGGACACCTCTTCTCTCAAATGGGCATAACTTTCTACTCGGTTATCGGAATTGCTTATATGACCACAATTCGGACCGGAAATGCGGAGATGCCCGATGCCCCCTTATTGCCTAAGGCAATAAGACATCGTTTCGGGCTCCAAAAACCTTCGTCTCACACTCCGAAATTGCGATTCTAGCCGACAATATCCCTGATTTCAAGGTTTTCTAATATTAGCGACTTCCTCGATTACGCGAATCACTGGTGAGCCCCACACGGAGCAGGACTGTCACATGATCGGAAGTCGTGTTCAACTCTTCACGAGATCTCCTCCCCAGGTCGTTGATATGGGTGCTCGGACATCGCCGATATAGTCACCCCCTCTAGTTTATTCCCACCCCTTCAGCCAAAGAACTGTGCATAACTTTCCACCTGGGCATCGGAATCGCTAATGTGACCACAATTCGGATCGGCACTCCGAGGCGGTAGATAGGGCGCTGGTTTCACGGAATTCCGTTTCAGGGCCGAAATTCCGCCCCGTAGCGTGCGTTATAGTACACCGACAGCCGTACCCTTCGATCGGACGCAGATATATGTTCGCCCAGGTTCGGAACCACCCGCAAGTCCCCAATTCGGAATCGTCACTTCGACCCGGTCGGTAAAAGGTTGCATTTGGAGATTTTCGGTCCGGCGCATATTTCCTCTCCGGGAGCGTGGTCGCGGGTCGTCGATGCGATCGCATACGGATACCTCTTCGTTCAAACGGGCATAACTTTCTACTCGGTTATCGGAATTGCTTATAAGACCACAATTGGAACCGGCACTCAGAGACGCCCGACGCCCCCTTATTGCCTAGGGCGATAAGACATCGTTTTGGGCTCCAAAAACCTTCATCTCACACTCCGAAATTGCGATTCTAGCCGACAATATCCCTGATTTCAAGGTTTTCTAATAGTAGCGACTTCCTCGATTACGCGAATCACTGGTGAGCCCACACACGGAGCCGGCTTGTCACGGCGATCGGAAGTCGTGTTCAACTCTTTGGGAGATCTCTTCCCGAGGTCGTCATATGGGTGCTCGAACATCCTCGATATAGTCACCCCCTCTAGTTTATTCCCACCCCTTCAGCCAAAGAACTGTGCATAACTTTTCGCCCGAGCATCGAAATCGCTAATGTGACCACAATTGGGAATCGGCAGTCCGAGACAGTCGATAGGCGCTGGTTTTGTGGAATTCCGTTTCGGGGCCGAAATTCCGCCCCGGAGCATGCGTTATAGTACACCGATAGCCGTACCCTTCGATCGAACGTAGATATCCGTTCGCCCGGGGGTCGGAACCACCCGCGTGGCCCCAATTCGGAATCGGCACTTCGACCCGTCGGTAAAAGGTCGCATTCGGAGATTTCCGGTATGGCGCAAAATTCCTCTCCAGGAGCGTGGTCGTGGGCCGTCGATCCGATCGCATACGGACACCTCTTCGCTCAAACGGTCATAACTTTCTACTCGGTTATCGGAATTGCTTATAAGACCAGAATCGGAATCGGCACTCAAAGACGCATGACGCCCCCTTATTGTCTAGAGTGATAAGACGTCATTTTGGGGTCCAAAAACCTTCGTTTTGCACTCCAAAATTGCGATTCTAGCCGACGATCTCCCGATTTCAAGGTTTTCTAATAGTAGCGACTCCCTCGATTACCCGAATCATTGGCGGAGCCCACACACGGAGCCGGCCTGTCACGACGATCGGAAGTCGTGTTCAACTCTTCACGAGATCTCCTCCCCTGGTCGTTGATATAGGTGCTCGAACATCGCCGGTATAGTCACCCCCTGTAGTTTATTCCCACCCTTACAGCCAAAGAACTGTGTATAACCTTCCGCCCGGGCATCGAATCCCTAATGTGACCAGAATTCGGAATCGGCACTCCAAGACGGTCGATAGGGCGCTGGTTTTGCAGAATTCCGTTTCGGGGCGAAAATTCCACCCCGGAGCGTGCGTTATAGTACACCGACAGTCGTACTCTTCGATCGGACGCAGATATCTGTTCGCCCGGGGTTCGAAACTACCCGCGAGGCCGCAATTCGGAATCGGGACTTCGATCCGGTCGGTAAAAGGTCGCATTCGGAGATTTCCGGTCCGGCGTAAAATTCCTCTCCGAGAGCATGGTCGCGGGTCGTCGATGCGATCGCATACGACACCTCTTCGCTCAAACGGGCATAACTTTCTACTCGGTTATCGGAATTGCTTATAAGACCACAATTCGGAATCGGCACTCAGAGTCGCCCGATGCCCACTTATTGCATAGGTGATAAGACAACGATTCGGGGTCCAAAAACCTTCGTTTCGCAATCCGAAATTGCGATTCTAGTCGACGATCTCCCTGATTTCAAGGTTTTCTAATAGTAGCGACTCCCTCGATTACGCGAATCAATGGCGGAGCCCACACACGAACCGGCCTGTCACGGCAATCGGAAGTCGGGTTCAACTCTTCGCGAGATCTCCTCCCAAGGTCATTGATATGGGTGCTCGAACATCGCCGATATAGTCACTTGCTCTAGTTTATTCCCACCCCTTTAGCCAAAGAATTGTGCATAACTTTCCGCCCGGGCATCGGAATCGCTAATATGACCACAATTCGGAATCGCACTCCGAGACGGTCGATAGGCCGTTGGTTTCGCGGAATTCCGTTTGGGTGCCGAAATTCCGCTCTGGAGCGTGCGTTATAGTACACCGACAGCCGTACCCTTCGATCGGACGCAGATATCTGTACGCCCGGGGGTCGGAACCACCCGCGAGGCCCCAATTCAGAATCGGCACTTCGACCCGGTCGGTAAAAGGTCGCATTTGGATATTTCTGATCCGGCGCAAAATTCCACTCCGGAACGTGGTCGCGTCCGTCGATGTGATCGCATAAGGACACCTCTTCGCTCAAACGGGCATAACTTTCTACTCGATTATTGGAATTGCTTATAAGACCACAATTCGGAATTGACACTCAGAGACGCCCGACGCCCCCTTAATGCCTAGGGCGATAAGACGTCGTTTCGGGGACCAAAAACCTTCGTTTCGCACTCCGAAATTGCGATTCTAGCCGACGATCTCCTCGATTTCAAGGTTTTCTAATAGTAGCGACTTCCTCGATTACGCGAATCGCTGGCGGAGCCCACACACGGAGCCGGCCTGTCACGGCGATGGGAAGTTGTGTTCAACTCTTCGCGAGATCTCCTCCCGAGGTCGTTGATATGGGTGCTCGAACATCGCCGATATAGTCACCCCCTCTAGTTTATTCCCACCCCTTCAGCCAAAGAACTGTACATAACTTTCCGCCCGGGCATCGGAATCGCTACTGTGACCACAATTCGGAATCGACATTCCAAGACGGTCGATAGGGCGCTGGTTTCGCAGAATTCTATTTCGGCGCCGAAATTTCACCCCGGAGCGTGCAATATAGTACACCGACAGTCGTACCCATCGATCGGACGCAGATATCTGTTCGCCCGGGGGTCGGAACCACCTGCGAGGCCCCAATTCGGAATCGGTACTTCGACCCGATCGGTAAAAGGTCGCATTCGGAGATTTCCGGTCCGGCGCAAAATTCCTCTCCGGGAGCATGGTCGCGGGCCGTCGATGCGATCGCATACGGACACCTCTTCGCTCAAACGGGCATAACTTTGTACTCGGTTATCGGAATTGCTTATAAGACCACAATTCTCAATCGGCACTCAGAGACGCCCGACTCCCCCTTATTGCTTTGGGCGATAAGACGTCGTTTCGGGGTCCAAAAACCTTCGTTTCGCACTCCGAAATTGCGATTCTAGCCGATGATCTCCCCGATTTCAAGGTTTTCTAATAGTAGTGACTCCCTCGATTACGCGAATCGCTGGCGGAGCCCACACACGGAGCCGGCCTATCACGGAGATCGAAAATCGTGTTCAACTCTTCGCGAGATCTTCTCACGAGGTCGTTGATATGGGTGCTCGAACATCGTCGATATAGTCACCCCCTCTAGTTTATTCCCACCCCTTCAGCCAAAGAACTGTGCATAACTTTCAGCCCGGGCATCAGAATCGCTAATGTGACCACAATTCGGAATCGGCACTCCGAGACGGTCGATAGGGCGCTGGTTTCGCGGAATTCCGTTTCGGGGCCGAAATTCCGCCCTGGAGCGTGCGTTATACACCGATAGTTGTACCCTTCGATCGGACGCAGATATCTGTACGCCCGGGGGTCGGAACAACCCGCGAGCCCCCAATTTGGAATCGGCACTTCGACCCGGTCGGTAAAAGGTCGCATTCGGAGATTTTAGGTCCGGCGCAAAATTCCTCTCCCGGAGCGTGGTCGCAGTCCGTCGATGCGATCGCATACGGACACCTCTTCGCTCAAACGGGCATAACTTTGTACTCGGTTATCGGAATTGCTTATAAGACCACAATTCAAATCGGCACTTAGAGACGCCCGACGCTCCTTATTTCCTAGGGCGATAAGACGTCGTTACGGGGTCCAAAAACCATCGTTTCGCACTCCAAAATTGTGATTCTAGCGATGATCTCCCCAATTTCAAGGTTTTCTAATAGTAGCGACTCCCTCGATTACGCGAACAGTTGGCGGAGCCCACACACGGAGCCGGCCTATCACAGCGATTGGAAGTCGTGTTAACTCTTCGTGAGATCTCCTCCCGAGGTATTTGATATGGGTGCTCGAACATCGCCAATATAGTCACCCCCTCTAGTTTATTCCCACCCCTTCAGCCAAAGAACTGTGCATAACTTTCCGCCCGGCATCAGAATCGCTAATGTGACCACAATTCGGAATCAGCACTCCGAGACGGTCGATAGGGCGCTGGTTTTGCGGAATTCCGTTTCTGGGCTGAAATTCCGCCCTGGAGCGTGCGTTATAGCACACCGACAGCCATACCCTTCGATCGGACGCAGCTATCTGTATGACCGGGTGTCGGAACCACCCACGAGGCCCCAATTTGGAATCGGCACTTCAACCCGGTCGGTAAAAGGTCGCATTCAGTGATTTCCGGTCCGGCGTGAAATTCCCTCCGGGAGCGTGGTCGCGGGCCGTCGATGCGATCGCATACGGACACCTCTTCGCTCAAATGGGCATAACTTTCTACTCGGTTATCAGAATTGCTTATAAGACCACGATTCGAAATCGGCACTCAGAGACACCCGACGCCAACTTATTGTCTAGGGCGATAAGATGTCGTTTCGGGGTCCAAAAACCTTCATTTCTCACTCCGAAATTACGATTCTAGCCGATGATCTCCTCGATTTCAAGGTTTTGTAATAGTAGCGACTCCCTCGATTACGCGAATCGCTGGCGAGCCCACACACAGAGCCGGCCTGTCACGGCGATCGGAAGTCGTGTTCAACTCTTCGCGAGATCTCCTCCGAGGTCGTCATATGGGTGCTCGAACATCGCCGATATAGTCACCCCTCTAGTTTATTCCCACCCCTTCAGCCAAAGAACTGTGCATAACTTTCCGCCCGGGCATCGGAATCGCTATTGTGACCACAATTCGGAATCTGCACTCCGAGCCGGTCGATACGGCGTTGGTTTAACGGAATTCTGTTTCGAGGTCGAAATTCCGCCCTGGAGCGTGCGTTATAGTACACCGACAGCCGTACCCTTCGATCGGACGTAGATATCTGTACGCCGGGGGTCGGAACCACCCGCGAGTCCCCAATTCAGAATCGGCACTTAGACCCGTCGGTAAAAGGTCGCATTCGGAGATTTCCGGTCCGGCGCAAAATTCCTCTCCGGGAGCGTGGTCCCGGGCCATCGCTGCGATCTCATACGGACACATCTTGCTCAAACGGGCATAACTTTCTACTCGGTTATCGGAATTGCTAATAAGATCACAATTTGGAATCGGAACTCAGAGACGCCCGACGCCCCCTTATTGCCTAGGGCGATAAGACTTCGTTTCGGGGTCCAAAAAGCTTCGTTTCGCACTCCAAAATTGCGATTCTAGCCGATGATCTCCCTAATTTCAAGGTTTTCTAATAGTAGCGACTCCCTCGATTACGCGAATCACTGGCGGAGCCCACATACGGAGCTGGCCTGTCACGGCAATCGGAAGTCGTGTTCAACTCTTCGCGAGATCTCCTCCAGAGGTCGTTGATATGGGTGCTCGAACATCGCCGATATAGTAACCCCCTCTAGTTTATTCCTACCCCTTCAGCCAAAGAACTGTGCACAACTTTCCGTCCGGGCATCGGAATCGCTAATTTGACCACAATTCGGAATCGGCACTCCGAGACGGTCGATAGAGAGCTGGTTTCGCGGAATTCCATTTCGGGGCCGAAATTCCGCCCTGGAGCGTGCGTTATAGTACACCGACAGCCGTACCCTTCGATCGGACGCAGATATCTGTACGCCCGCGGGTCGGAACAACCCGCGACGCCCCAATTCGGAATCGGCACTTCGACCCGGTCGGTAAAAGGTCGCATTCGGAGATTTCAAGTCCGGCCAAAAGTCCTCTCCGGGAGCGTGGTCCCGGGCCGTCGCTGCGATCTCATACGGACACATCTTTGCTCAAACGGGCATAACTTTCTACTCGGTTATCGGAATTGCTTATAAGACCACAATTCGGAATCGGAACTCAGAGACGCCCGACGCCCCCTTATTGCCTAGGGCGAGAAGACTTTGTTTCGGGGTCCAAAAACCTTCATCTTGCACTCCAAAATTACGATTCTAGTCGATGATCTCCCTGATTTCAAGGTTTTCTAATAGTAGCGACTCCCTCGATTACGCGAATCACTGGCGGAGCCCACATACGGAGCTGGCCTGTCACGGCAATCGGAAGTCGTGTTCAACTCTTTGCGAGATCTCCTCCCGAGGTCGTCATATGGGTGCTCGAACATCGCCGATATAGTCACCCCTCTAGTTTATTCCCACCCCTTCAGCCAAAGAACTGTGCATAACTTTTCGCCCGGGCATTGGAATCGCTAATGTGACCCCAATTCGGAATCGGCACTCCGAGCCGGTCGATACGGCGTTGGTTTAACGGAATTCTGTTTCGAGGTCGAAATTCCGCCCTGGAGCGTGCGTTATAGTACACCGACAGCCGTACCCTTCGATCGGACGCAGATATCTGTACGCCGGGGGTCGGAACCACCCGCGAGTCCCCAATTCAGAATCGGCACTTCGACCCGGTCGATAAAAGGTCGCATTCGGAGATTTCGGTCCGGCGCAAAATCCTCTCGAGAGCGTGGTCCCGGCCGTCGCTGCGATCTCATACGGACACATCTTGCTCAAACGGGCATAACTTTCTAATCGGTTATCGGAATTGCTTATAAGATCACAATTTGGAATCGGAACTCAGAGACGCCCGACGCCCCCTTATTGCCTAGGGCGATAAGACTTCGTTTCGGGGTCCAAAAACCTTCGTTTCGCACTCCAAAATTGCGATTCTAGCCGATGATCTCCCTGATTTCAAGGTTTTCTAATAGTAGCGACTCCCTCGATTACGCGAATCACTGGCGGAGCCCACATACGGAGCTGGCCTGTCATGGCAATCGGAAGTCGTGTTCAACTCTTCGCGAGATCTCCTCCAGAGGTCGTTGATATGGGTGCTCGAACATCGCCGATATAGTCACCCCCTCTAGTTTATTCCTACCCCTTCAGCCAAGAACTGTGCATAACTTTCCGTCCGGGCATCGGAATCGCTAATTTGACCACAATTCGGAATCGGCACTCCGAGACGGTCGATAGAGAGCTGGTTTCGCGGAATTCTATTTCGGGCTGAAATTCCGCCCTGGAGCGTGCGTTATAGTACACCGACAACCGTACCCTTCGATCGGACGCAGATATCTGTACTCCCGGTGGTCGGAACCACCCGCGACGCCCCAATTCGGAATCGGCACTTTGACCCGGTCGGTAAAAGGTCGCATTCGGAGATTTCAAGTCCGGCCAAAAGTCCTCTCCGGGAGCGTGGTCCCGGGCCGTCGCTGCGATCTCATACGGACACATCTTCGGTTATCGGAATTGCTTATAAGACCACAATTCGGAATCGGAACTCAGAGACGCCCGACGCCCCCTTATTGCCTAGGGCGAGAAGACTTTGTTTCGGGGTCCAAAACCTTCGTCTTGCACTCCAAAATTACGATTCTAGTCGATGATCTCCCTGATTTCAAGGTTTTCTAATAGTAGTGACTCCCTCGATTACGCGAATCACTGGCGGAGCCCACATACGGAGCTGGCCTGTCACGGCAATCGGAAGTCATGTTCAACTCTTCGCGAGATCTCCTCCCGAGGTCGTTGATATGAGTGCTCGAACATCGCCGATATAGTCACCCCCTCTAGTTTATTTCCACCCTTTCAGCCAAAGAATTGTGCATAACTTTCCGCCCGGGCATCGGAATCGCTAATGTGACCCCAATTCGGAATCGGCACTCCGAGATGGTCGATAACGCGCTGATTTTGCGGAATTCCGTTTCGGGGCCGAAATTCCGCCCTGGAGCGTGCATTATAGTACACGACAGCCGTACCCTTCGATCGGACGCAGATATCCGTATGCCCGGGGGTCGGAACCACCGCGAGGCCCCAATTCGGAATCGGCACTTCGACCCGGTCAGTAAAAGGTCGCATTCGGAGATTTCCGGTCAGGCGCAAAATTCCTCTCCGGGAGCGTGGTCGCGGTCCGTCGATGCGATCGCATACGGACACCTCTTCACTCAAACGGGCATAACTTTCTACTCGGTTATCAAAATTGCTTATAAGACCATAATTCGGAATCGGCACTCAGAGACGCCCGACAACCCCTTATTGCCTAGGGTAATAAGAGTCTTTCCGCGTCCAAAACCCTCATTTCGCACTCTGAAATTGCGATTCTAGCCGACGATCTCCCTGATTTCAAGGTTTTCTAATAGTAACGACTCCCTTGATTACGCGAATCACTGGTGGAGCCCACACACGAAGCCGGCCTGTGACGGCGATCGGAAGTCGTGTTCAACTCTTCGTGAGATCTCCTCCGAGGTCGTTGATATGGGTGCTCAAACATCGCCGATATAGTCACCTCTAGTTTATTCCCACCCCTTCAACCAAAGAACTGTGCATAAATTTCCGCCCGGGCATCGAATCGCTAATGTGACCACAATTCGGAATCGGCACTCCGAGACAGTCAATAGGGCACTGGTTTTGCGGAATTCCATTTCGGGGCCGAAATTCCACCCTGGAGCGTGCGTTATAGTACACTGACAGCCGTACCCTTCGATCGGACGCAGATATCTATACACCCGGGGCCGGAACCACCCGTGAGGCCCCAATTCAGAATCGGCATTTCGACCCAGTCGGTAAAAGGTCACATTCGGAGATTTCTGGTCCTGCGCAAAATTCCACTCCGGGAGCGTGGTCGCGGTCCGTCGATGTGATCGCATACGGACACCTCTTCGCTCAAACGGACATAACTTTCTACTCGGTTATCGGAATTGCTTATAAGACCACAATTCGGAATCGACACTCAGAGATGAATGATGCCCTTTTATTGCCTAGGGTGATAAGATGTCGTTTCGGGGTCCAAAAACCTTCGTTTCGCACTCCGAAATTGCGATTCTAGCCGACGATCTCCTCGATTTCAAGGTTTTCTAATAGTAGCGACTCCCTCGATTACGCGAATCGCTGGCGGAGCCCAGACACGGAGCTGGCCTGTCACGGTAATGGGAAGTCGTGTTCAACTCTTCGCGAGATCTCCTCCCGAGGTCGTTGATATGGGTCCTCGAACATCGCCGATATAGTCACCCCTCTAGTTTATTCCCACCCCTTTTAGCCAAAGAACTGTGCATAACTTTCCGCCCGGGCATCGGAATCGCTATTGTGACAACAATTCGGAATCGGCATTCCAAGACGGTCGATAGGGCGCTGGTTTCACGGAATTCCGTTTCGGCACCGAAATTTCGCCTCGGAGCGTGCATTATAGTACACCGACAGCCGTACCCTTCGATCGGACGCAGATATCTGTTCGCCGGGGGTCGGAACCACCTGCGAGGCCCCAATTCGGAATCAGCACTTCGACCCGGTCGGTAAAAGGTCGCATTCGGAGATTTCCGGTCCGGCGCAAAATCCTCTCGGGAGCATGGTCGCGGGACGTCGATGCGATCGCATACGGACACCTCTCCGCTCAAATGGGCATAACTTTCTACTCGGTTATCGGAATTGCTTCTAAGTTTACAATTCCTATTCGGCACTGAGAGACGCCTGACGCGCCCTTATTGCCTAGGGCGATAAGACGTCGTTTCGGGGTCCAAAAAGCTTCGTTTCGCACTCCAAAATTGCAATTCTAGCCGATAATCTCCCGATTTCAAGGTTTTCGAATAGTAGCGACTCCCTCGATTACGCGAATCGATGGCGGAGCCCACACACGGAGACGGCCTATCACGGAGATCGAAAGTCGTGTTCAACTCTTCACGAGATCTCCTCACGAGGTCGTTGATATGGGTGCTCGAACATCGTCGATATACTCACCCCCTCTAGTTTATTCCCACCCCTTTTAGCCAAAGAACTGTGCATAACTTTCCGCCCGGGCATTGGAATCGCTAATGTGACCACAATTCAGAATCGGCACTCCGAGACGGTCGATAGGGCGCTGGTTTCGCAGAATTCCGTTTGGGGCCGAAATTCCGCCCTGGAGCGTGCGTTATAGTACACCGACAGCCGTACCCTTCGACCGGACGCAGATATCTGTACGTCCGGGGGTCGGAACCACCGCGAGGCCCCAATTCGGAATCGGCACTTCGACCCGTCGGTAAAATGTCGCATTCGGAGATTTCCGGACCGACGTAAAATTCCTCTCCGGGAGTGTGGTCGCGGGCCGTCGATGCGATCGCATACGGACACCTCTTCGCTCAAATGGGCATAACTTTCTACTCGGTTATCGGAATTGCTTATAAGACCACAATTCGGAATCGGCACTCAGAGACGCCCGATGCCCACTTATTGTCAAGGGCAATAAGACGTCATTTCGGGGTCCAAAAACCTTCATTTCTCACTCCAAAATTCTGATTCTAGCCGATGATCTCCGCGATTTCAAGGTTTTCTAATAGTAGTGACTCCCTCGATTATGCAAATCGCTGGCGGAGCCCACATACGGAGCCGGCCTGTCACGGCGATCGGAAGTCGTGTTCAACTCTTCACGAGATCTCCTCTCGAGGTCGTTGATATGGGTGCTCGAACATCGCCGATATAGTCACCCCTCTAGTTTATTCTCACACCTTCAGCCAAAGAACTGTGCATAACTTTCCGCCCGGGCATCGGAATCGCTAATGTGACCACAATTCGGAATCGGCACTCCAAGATGGTCAATAGGGCGCTGGTTTCGCGGAATTCCATTTCGGGGCCGAAATTCCACCCTGGAGCGTGCGTTATAGTACACCGACAGTCGTACCCTTCGACCGGACGCAGATATCTGTACGGCCGAGGGTCGAACCACCTGCGAGTCCCCAATTCCAAATCGGCACTTCGACCCGGTCGGTAAAAGGTCACATTCGGAGATTTCCGGACCAGCGTAAAATTCCTCTCCAGGAGCGTGGTCGCTGGCCGTCGATACGATCGCATACGGACACCTCTTCGCTCAAATGGGCATAACTTTCTACTCGGTTATCGGAATTGCTTATACGACCACAATTCGGAATCGGCACTCAGAGACGCCCGACGCCCCCTTATTGCCTAGGGCGATAAGACGTCGTTTCGGGGTCCAAAAACCTTCGTTTCTCGCTCTGAAATTTCGATTCTAGCCAATGATCTTCCTGATTTCAAGGTTTTCTAATAGTAGTGACTACCTCGATTATGCGAATCGTTGGCGGAGCCACATACGGAGCCGGCCTGTCACGGCGATCAGAAGTCGTGTTAAACTCTTCGCGAGATCTCCTCCGAGGTCGTTGATATGGGTGCTCGAACATCGCCGATATAGTCACCCCCTCTAGTTTATTCCCACCCCTTCAGCCAAAGAACTGTGCATAACTTTCCGCCCGGGCATCGGAATCGCTAATGTGACCACAATTCGGAATCGGCACTCCGAGACGGTCGATAGGGCGCTGGTTTCGCGGAATTCCGTTTCGGGGCCGAAATTCCACCCCGGAGCGTGCGTTATAGTACACCGACAGCCGTACCCTTCGATCGGACGCAGATATCTGTACGCCGGGGGTCGGAACCACCCGCGAGGCTCAAATTCAAATCGGCACTTCGGGCCGGTCGGTAAAAGGTCGCATTCGGAGATTTCTGGTCCAGCGCAAAATTCCACTTCGGGAGCGTGGTCGCAGTCCGTCGATGTGATCGCATACGGACACCTCTTCGCTCAAACGGGCATAACTTTCCACTCGGTTATCGGAATTGCTTATAAGACCACAATTCAGAATCGGCACTCAGAGATGCCCGACACCCCTTATAGCCTAAGGCGATAAGACGTCGTTTCGGGGTCCAAAAACTTCATTTCGCACTCCGAAATTGCGATTCTAGCCGACGATCTCCCCGATTTCAAGGTTTTCTAATAGTAGCGACTCCCTCGATACAGGAATCGCTGGCGGAGCCCACACATGGAGCCGGCCTGTCACGGTGATCGGAAGTCATGTTCAACTCTTCGCGAGATCTCCTTCCGAGGTCGTTGATATGGGTGCTCGAACATCGCCGATATAGTAACCCCCTCTAGTGTATTCCCACCCCTTCAGCCAAAGAACTATGCATAACTTTCCGTCCGGGCATCGGAATCGCTAATGTGACCACAATTCGGAATCGGCACTCCGAGACGGTCGATAGGGTGCTGGTTTCGCGGAATTCCGCTTCGGGGCCAAAATTTCGCCTTGGAGCGTGCGTTATAGTACACGACAGCCGTACCCTTCGATCGGATGCAGATATCTGTACTCCCGGTGGTCGGAACCACCCGCGACGCCCCAATTCAGAATCGGAACTTCGACCCGTTCGGTAAAAGGTAGCATTCGGAGATTTCCGGTCCGGCGCAAAATTCCTCTCCGGGAGTGTGGTCGCGGGCCGCGCTGCGATCTCATACGGACACCTCTTCGCTAAAACGAGCATAACTTTCTACTCGATTATCGGAATTGCTTATAAGACCACAATTCGGAATCGGCACTTAGAGACGCCCGACGCCCCTTTTTTGTCTAGTCGATAAGACATCGTTTCGAGGTCCAAAAACCTTCATTTCGCACTCCGAAATTGCGATTCCAGCCGATGATCTCCCTGATTTCAAGGTTTTCTAATAGTAGCGACTCCATCGATTACGTGAATCGCTGGCGGAGCCCACACACGGAGCCGGCCTGTCACGGCGATCGGAAGTCGTGTTCAACTCTTCGCGAGATCTCCTCACGAGGTCGTTGATATGGGTGCTCGAACATCGGCCGATATAGTCACCCCCTCTAGTTTATTCCCACCCCTCAGCCAAAGAACTGTGCATAACTTTCCTTCCGGGCTTCGGAATCGCTAATGTGACCACAATTCGGAATCGGCACTCCAAGACGGTCGATAACGCGCTGGTTTTACGGAATTCCGTTTCGGGGCTGAAATTCCGCTCTGGAGCGTGCATTATAGTACGCCGACAGTCGTACCCTTCGATCAGACGCAGATATCTGTACGCCCGGGGGTCGGAACCACCCGCGAGGCCCCAATTCGGAATCGGCACTTCGACCCGGTCAGTAAAAGGTCACATTCGGAGATTTCCGGTCCGGCATAAAATTCCTCTCCGGGAGCGTGGTCGCGGGCCGTCGATGCGATCGCATACGGACATCTCTTCGCTCAAATGGGCATAACTTTCTACTCGGTTATCGGAATTGCTTATAAGACCACAATTCGGAATCGGCACTCAGAGACGCCCGACTGCCACTTATTGCCTAGGGCGATAAGATGTCGTTTCGGGGTCCAAAAACCTTCGTTTCTCGCTCTAAAATTTCGATTCTAGCCAATGATCTTCCCGATTTCAAGGTTTTCTAATAGTAGCGACTCCCTCGATTACGCGAATCACTGGCGGAGCCCACATACGGTGTCGATCTGTCACGGCGATCGGAAGTCGTGTTGAACTCTTCGCGAGATCTCCTCCCGAGGTCGTTGATATGGGTGCTCGAACATCGCCGATATAGTCACCCCCTCTAGTTTATTCCGACTCCTTCAGCCAAAGAACTGTGCATAACTTTCCGCTCGGGCATCGGAATCGCCAATGTGACCACAATTCGGAATCGGCACTCCAAGACGGTCGATAGGGCGCTGGTTTCGCGGAATTCCGTTTCGGCGCCAGGAATGGGTAACGGCTGCAGCTCACCACCAGGACGCTGGTGCTCGGCCTTCACCTGCTGATAGGTAAGGCACCGAGCAACGAACTCTGCCACACTCCTCTTCATCCCCGGCCACCAGAAGACCTCCTGAAGCAATGGTACATCTTGGTGGAGCCGGGATGAACAGCATACCTCGATCTGTGAGCCTCTGAAAAAAACTGCCTAACGTGCCTCCTTTGGAACGTATAAACGGCCTCTGAACCTGACCTCACTGTCCTCGTCAAGCTCGACGTCTGCATCCACAAAATGTCTGCCAACTCTATATCTGCCAGCTGTGCCTGCAGCACCTGCCTGAAAAGTGACGGCCGAACTAACAAACTAGAAGCCACAGCACGGTCTCTGCTCCTCGACGGGACAAACAACCCTTGTGACAGCTCCTCGAACAGCCTCCACTCTCTGATCATCAGTGAACTCAAGCGCACGCGCCTGCTTAACGCATCGGCTACGACATTAGCCCTTCTCGGGTGATAGGAGAGGGTTAGGTTGTAGTCTTCAAATACTCCATCCATCTGCGCTGCCTTGAGTTTAAATCTCTCTGGGTGAAGATATACTACAGACTCTGGTGATCGGTGAAAATCTGAAAAGCCTCGCCATGCAGGTAGTGCCTCTACAACTTGAGAGCGAACACTACTGCCGCCAGCTCCAAGTCGTGGGTGGGGTAGTTCTCCTCATGCTTCTTGAGCAGCCGAGAAGCATAAGCGACGACCCCTCCATGCTGCATCAGCACGGCACCCAAACCTGACATCGACGCATCGGTGTAGACCACGAACCCACTGCTGCCCGACGGCAAGACTAACACTGGCGCTGAAGTCAACCTCGTCTTCAGCTCTCGGAAACTCTGCTCACAGACCTCTGACCACACAAACCTGGTGTCCTGCCTCATCAGCCTAGTCAATGGTGCTACAATCTTGGTGAAATCCTGAATGAACCTCCGGTAGTAACCTGCCAAGCCCAGAAAACTACGGACCTCTGCCACTGACGTGGGCTGCTCCTACGACAACACTGCCTCTACCTTAGCCAGATCCACTGCCACACCAGAACCCAAGATCACGTGCCCGAGGAAGTGCACCTCCCTTAGCCAAAATTCGCACTTGTCGAACTTGGCATAAAGGCGGTGACTCCGCAGGGTTTCCAGCACGATCCTCAGTTGCTCCTCGTGCTCCTCCTCAGAAGCCGAGTAGACCAAAATATCATCAGCAAAAACAACAACAAAGAGATCTAGGTACTTACTGAACACCCTATGCATCAGATCCATGAATGCTGCAGGTGCGTTCGTCAGCCCAAACGGCATCACGACGAACTCAAGTGATCGTACCTGGACCGAAAAGCTGTCAGGCCAACGTCGGACTCTCTGATCCGCAGCTGGTAGTAGTCGGATCTCAAGTCTATCTTCGAGAAAACCTTGGCCGACTGCAATTGATCAAACAAATCATCAATCCTCGGAAACGGGTACCTGTTCTTCACAGTAACCTGGTTCAACTGCCGATAATCGATGCACAAACGAAGACTACCATCCTTCTTTCGCACAAACAAAACAGGTGCGCCCCACAGAGAACGGCTCGGACGAATGAAGCCCAACTCAAATAACTCTTGCAGCTGGCGCTTCAACTCACGCAGCTTCGCCGGGGCCATTCGGTAAGGTGCCTTGGACAAAGGCATCGTACCAGGCAAAAGCTCGATGGAGAACTCTACCTCTCGCTCAGGCGGCAACCCAGGTAGATCCTCCGGAAACACATCAGGGAACTCAGAAACAACCGACACATCAAAAACCGAAGATCCGCTAGGCCCCAAGGAACAAACCGAAGCAAGGTAGGCGACACAGCCATCACGGATCAAACGACGAGCCTTACAGAAAGAAATAATGGTCGACGGGTAGACCGGATACCTCGGAAGTAGAGAACAGGTGCTCTAGGTATCTCGAACCGAACGGTCTTCCTCTGACAATCAACCACGGCTGAGTGAGCCTCCAACCAGTCCATGCCCAGGATGACGTCAAAGTCGCAAAGCTGGAGCACGTACAACCTGGCCGGCAACTGGTACCCCTCAACCTCGACTGTCACACCCTCCAGGTAACCAAAGGAACGCATATAGTCATCGGACGGGAGATCGACCAACACGTCACACTGCCTCTTAGGGGTGTGACAAACAAGGGACTCGTAAAACTCCTCGGAAGCAAAACACAAGGAAGCACCGGGGTCAACCAAAACACGAGCAGCTCTGCCAGGATAGGTAGAGTACCTATCACCAAGTTTGACGCCTCTGCCTGCTCCCGGGTGAGTGCCATCACGCGACCACGCCCACGCCCACGCTGCGGCGCCTGCTGGGGCTATTGCTGCTGCGGCGGCTGCTGGCGCTGAGGGAACTGCTACTGCTGTTGGTATTGCTGGTACTGCTGCGGCTGCGGGAACCGCTGAACCTACTGCTGGTACTGCCCTTGCTGCTGCTGACGCGGTGCCTACTGCTGCTGAGGGTACTGATGCTGAGGCGGCTGCTGCGCGTACTGCACTGGCTGCTGTTGCTGCGGGGCTTGCCCCATAGAACAATCCCTCCTGAAGTGGCCTGGTAAGCCACAAGTGTAGCACACTGCCTCTGGCTGCCCTACTCGACTCCCTGGGCAACTAACTGCTCTGCGAACCTGGACTGACGCCTCTGCTGACGGCTCCATCACCCCCGCGAGTAGACAACTTCCTAAACTGCGAGCGAACTCCGGAGCTACCGGAACTGCCCGAGCCCGAGGAAGAGGAAGTCGCACTACCGCGGCTGCCTGTAGGACGCTGGTACGGCGAGGACCTGGAAGAGGCTCCTCCTGCTGTTGCTGTTGCTGAGGCTACCAAGCCTCCCTGTCCAAGGCGGTGGCCTTCTCCACGGCCTCTCCCAAGGTGGTACACATGTGTGCTGTCACACTCCACCTCAGGTCTGGTCTCAGCCCTGCTATGAACCTCTCTGCACAAACTGATCGATGCCTGCCACATGAGGCACATGCCTCAACAACCGGACAAACCTCTGGTGGTACTGAGAAACTGTGAGGTCGCCTGCACCAACTCGTGGAACTGGTCTGTCTCTACGTCGAGCGTAGTCGGGGAAGTACTCACCGTGAAAGACCTCCAAAAACTGCTGCCAAGAGATCTGATCTAATCTCTGCCCTTGGAAGTGAGTCTGCCTCTGAACTCTCCACCACTCATGGGCTGCTCCCTGAGCTGGAATACAGCCAGACGAACCTGATCCTCCTCAGCGCACTCCATAGTCTCGAAGATGCGCCCAACTCATGGGTCCAGCTCTCTGCCTTGTCTAGATCATACTCACCATGGAACATCGGCGGCCGAAGATTTGAAAATATTGGAAAGTATTTTAAAAAAATTAGTTGGATTTAAAACATTTGATTTTTAGTTGGTTTTTAGAATATTGAATTTTTGTAGATTTTGGAAAAATATTTGATTTTTGTGGTGTTTTAGAAATATTTGATTTTTGTAAGTTTTGGAAGTATTTGATTTTTGTGGTGTTTTTAAAAATATTTGATTGTTGTGGGTTTTGATTTTTGGAGCATTGTTATGCCATGGTGGCACTAAGGTTATGAGAATTGACTGGCGAGGGGTCCTTTATTACTCTCATGTATTAAAGATGCCAGAGTAGGCGTGCAGTTTAACGTGGTGCCCACGAGCTGATTGCACTTGGTCGACGGTGTTGCCATCAAAGTCATGCCTGAAGAGGCGACTAAGTCTGATGAAGAGAAGAGAGGAAAATTTGGGGATAAGCTTGGTATGGGTATCCAAAGAGTTTGGGTTTGATTCCCTTTCTTGGCAAAACCGTCAGAAGGTTTTGTCTTATTTAAGCACTGGGGCTTTTCCAATATCTTGGAATCTTGAGTGATGACCACTTGATTGTAGGGACATGAGTACGACCAGGCCCATTTGGGTCCCTGCGGGGACTTTGCCGCTCTTTTCCATACCCTATTGACTTGATTTGTTTTTTATTTGCATGCATACGACCGGGTCCATTTGGATCTCCACGGGGACTTTGTCGCTCTTGACATGCATTGGACTTTATCTTGATTGGTCATTTGATTTGCCTATTTTAAGACATCCCCTTCGTCAGGGAGTGCTTCGGGTTGGTTTCTTCGCCCAAACTGCCTCTACTACCCATACTTCGGCCGAATAAGGGGAGAAATAGATTTTATGCCATTCAGGCGTGGCTGTGATGGTGACAGTGCCTACGGGAGCAATTGGCTTAGGGCGCGTGAAGTGTGTGCAAGGGGCTATGCCAAGGGCAAACTTTTAATGACTTGGGAGGGAATTATGGACTCCGCGCGGGATCCTCATAACGGAAATGCTGCGATAGCATGGCATGTTGAATATTCATCTTTTTATGGATTTTTGACACTAGTAAATAATAGCAAGAACTTGGAGGGTAAAGGAAGGACGAATGCCCGGGCTGGGGCGAGACTCGGAGGTCTAAAAGAATTTACATTTTTTCTTGTTTTGTTTTAGTTTGAGTTTTTTTTTGTTTTTTTGTATTTTTGTGTTTTTTGAAATTAAAACTATACATGCGAGAATGGTCGAAAGGACCCGATTAAAAATAGCGAGGAGGGAGTGGCGGAACGAGGACGAATGCCCTGCACTGGGGGCGAGACTCGGGGACTATGAAGGATTTACATATTTTTTTATTCAAAATTTAAAACTATACATGGGGGCTGAAGCCTCGAAAATAGTGCGAGAAGGGTCGGAGGACCCAATTGAAAATGGAGAGGAGAAATGAGGAAAGGACGAATGCCCTGCACTAGGGGCGAGACTCGGGGACTATGAAGGATTACATATTTTTTTTATTCAAAATTTAAAAACTGTACATGGGGGCTGAAGCCCGAAAACAGTGCGAGAAGGGTCGGAGGACCCGATTGAGAACGGCGATGAGAAAATGGCAGAAAGATTTTGGAGACTCCGACGGGGCCGGAGGGGTTTGGAGAAGAAGGAGGGCGCGATGCCCTGAAAGAGAAGAATCCGGATGGGCTGGAGGAGGGAAAAGAAAGAGCGAGCCATGAGGGGCCGGAAAGGAGGTGTGTGCAGCGTGGGGCGCGAGATGGAGGCATTCCACGTGGGGCAGAGGAAGGAGATGCGCCACGTGGGGCACTGGGAGGAGATGTGCCATGTGGGGCACGAAATGGAGAGTAAGGAGTACAAAAAGGGGCGCGATGCCCAATATAGGGAGAAGGATTGTATAAAAGGTAAAAAAAAAGGCCTTCCGTGGGGAGGGAATGTGGAGAACCCACGGAAAGGTGCTAAGAAGCACAAAAGAGGATTCGATGAACATGGAAAAGATGGAGGCTCCCTAGTCATTTGCCTTGCCCGGCGTTTTGATTTTGACTTGGGGGGCGGCATCTGACCCTCAGGTACTTCCTCACAAAATGTGCCCAGCTGGCGGATGGTCTAGCTCTTCTCCTCTGAACAGAATGACTCTCAATGATTGGGGGATTGTTGACTTCCGTTAGAGTTTCAAACGACAGTGGCAACTCCCTTGGAATGTAGTTTAATGAAAGGGTGGGGAGTGCCACTGGTGGAGTTGGAAGCAACAAAGGGGGGACCATGCCCAAAGCTTGTACAACATGTGATATGGAAGGGGCACAACCCCTTGTGTAATCGATTGTGCCAATGATTTGGCCTGGAGTGCGTGAGCACAATCTGAGAAGCTGACCCCTTCACTAGAGTGGGAAGGTTCACAATAATGGTGTGAGGGGTCATGAGAGCTTGGAGAGGGAGGTTCCCTATGAGTATTCAGATTGGCACTGGCTGGCAATGTCACGTCCTAATAAAAGGCTATTTATCGGGAGTGACAGAAAAACAGGTACAAAAGTAATATTTCTTATCCATTCATAACGTCATAATGCGGAAGTTTAATTACATAGATACTCCTCATAACAACTAAGTGAGGAGTAGATCAAAACAAACTTAATTTACATATCTTATTTCACACACACTAAACAAAAGTAGAAACTAGTTGGCTTTGCTTGTCACGTCGGTCCACTCAGCACTCAGACCCTTAAACGTTCCCCATCTGTATTACCTGAAAATGGTAGGAAATAATGAGCTAACTAGCCCAGTAGAATTCAAATTCCATAGTTCAATTCATAGTTCAAGAGTGTTACATGATAACCAAGACAAGGGCAGAATATCAAAGAGAGTCACACCAGATTTCAGGACAGTAAGCTTGATGCAATGACAGTAAAACTCAGATCATGCTCAGATATATAGCTTAAGAATTGATTCACATATCATCTACATAGTACTGGAATTATGATGACCATATTCAGAAAATAGTTGATGCAATGCCAGACATCCAGACATCCTTATCATTCCACGTGGTCCGAAAATGAATTCGGGTGCTCCTCCCAGGACTGGACTAGCCCTATTTGCACAGGCATAAAAATCACAGGGGGTACAAAGACCCAACAATGTCATCTCCATTTATTCACATCTCATAAGGTGTTCAAGCATATGAACTCTCAGGTGTTCAGATTTTATAGACCCGATTACCGAATACCGAAGAATAGACTCAATCGGAGTGCTATTCGTAATTGACAACTTTAAGAATAATTCAAGGGAAGTTAAGGTTCACAAAGTGGGTGAACTTAGCAGTAATATGACAGTAAATATCAAGGTAAATGAGAGGGTAACTTCCTTGGCTTTTAGGATGAAGTTTTGGCATGGATTCGGACATGAAAGAGTGCAGAAATCCGAATCAGCATTGTACCTGTCGACAGCCAAGAAGGGGCTGTCGACAGATGAGAGCAGACAGAGTTCAGGTTGTCTGGCTCTTGTGTATCTGTCGACAGATGCAAGGGATCTGTCGACAGATCCACACAGTCCAGAAACCTGAAGTTCTGTCAGACGTGCGCCTGTCGACAGATTTGGACCGGCTGTCGACAGGTGGCTGCAGAACTTTTAAAAATGGCTTCAAATCTATCCTAAACACCCTAACTATAGAACTTATGAACCTAAACATGTTTGATATCAAATATAGAGTCTAATTAGAGTTCTCATAGGGATTTATAAACCGAACAAACAAGATAAAAGAAGGGGTTTACAATTCAAACTTGACTTGCTTGAAACCAAACATAGTTTAGTACTAGAAGTAGAACCTTGATAGCAATGGTTCCTTGGGAGGATTCTTACAAGATAAATACTAAAACTCCAAGTGTTTCATGGATCGAAATCAAAGCTTAAGATACTATTAGTTAAGTAAAAGTTTCTCATAGTTTTATAGATATTAGAACTTCTACATGACTCCAGATCATGAACAAGGATCAAAGGTAGAATAGGAATTGAATTCTAAATAGAATCAAGTTGTTCCTTCCCCAAAAGAGTAATTCTACATGAACAGAAGGGAAAGCAGAGAATCACAAGTACAGTCACTTATTCGTTCATACGAATTCCTTGTGACATATGAACAAAACCCGAACTGAACCATAGAGAGATGAATCCTACCTTGATGAACAGGTAATTCCTCACACGTTCTTAACGAAGGCACCTAAACCAGCAGGAGAAGAGCTTCTCCCAACAGTTGACGATGTGCCAGCAATAACCACGCCAAGTAAGCAGCTACAGTGTACAATGGAGCAGAGGTCGGTGCAGTTGCAGATGCACGGCAACAACTCCCCAGCAACAGTTAAGGAGCTCCTCCACAACCCTTCTAGCAGCCAAGAGTAGAGAATAGCAAGAACAGGGACAGAAACCAAAGAGTAGAAAGGATCGAACTCAGCAGAGGGAGTGGCTTTTATAGCCCAGCCAAGTTCCCCTGGTGAAGACACCTCCCATGCACAGGTGTAAACGGTAAAACCCATGGGTTTTTACTGTTTACACATGTCCCATGCATCCAACCTCACACCTACACCTCATCCACCATCATGAAGAATTTTAAACCCAAGCTCTATCCTTATCCTAATGTGTGCTGGCCTCCTCAAGGCTTCACACGTAAACATCCGGTAATTCACCAAAATTAGTCACCGTAAATAATCCATAATTCAACTGATCCAATCTTCACTATGTAAACCCATCCAAATGGTGTCCATTTGTAATGAAATTTTAACCATAGACTAATATGATGGTTTTACAAATTATGGTGATTTTAGTTTAATTTTTAGAATTTATTTTACAGTAGGTGGAAAATCACCCGAAAAAATGGTTGCGTCGACTTAGTCTCGAAATCCGTACGTCAAAAAATTCGGATAATTACATATTTGACTTCTCCACATTTCTGAAATTATGATGTTCTCGGATTTATTTCGTTGTCGTTTTCCAGTGTCGCCCTGTGGGAGCGCGCACTTCGATGTACGACACTGGGGTAATGTTCATTACCACTAATTATACCTATCCTCTAATTATCACAATTTAATAACATTCCTAAGGTATTTTAACCAATTTATTTCTATTTTCTTAACACATTGAATTTCCAGGGCGTTACAACTCTCCCCTACTAAAAGAAATTTGGTCCTCCAAATTTAATAACATACAGATGTAGTTACTAACCTGTAAACAACTCTGGATACTTGTCCTTGATGGCATCTTCCAATTCCCATGTGCTTCTTCTTGTCCTCGCTTATTCCATTGAATCTTTAATAAAGGAACTTCCTTGTTCCGAAGTTGCTTGATTTTTCGATCCAGGATCTGCACTGGTCTTTCTTCATATGCCAATTTCCTTGTAATCCAGATCTTGGTATCCAATAATGTGTTCCGGATCATACACATATTTTCTTAGCATTGACACATGAAAGCTATCATGCACATTGGATAATTGTGGTGGAAGTGCCAGTTGGTATGTCACTTCACCAACTCTCTTAATATTTCAAAAGGTCCAATGTATCTTAGACTCAATTTTCCCTTGATACCAAATCTTTTAATTCCTCTTCGGGGTGACACTTTAAGAAAAACATGTTCTCCTTGTTGAAATTCTAACTCTTCTACGTCGATCGGCATAACTTTTCTGTCGGTCTTGTGCAGCTTTCATCCGATCTTGTACCAACTTGATAACTTCTGTTGTCTCTTGGATCATTTCTGGTCCAAGAATATGCGTTTCTTTTAATTCGACCCAACACAATGGTGATCTACATTGTCGACCATACAAAACTTCAAATGGTGCCATTCGAATAGTAGACTGGTAACTATTGTTATATGCAAATTCCATAATAGCTAGATGAGTGTTCCAGTCATTTCCGAACTCTAATACACAAGCACGGCACATATCCTCAACAATTTGATTCACCCGCTCGGTCTGTCCATCTGTTTGAGGGTGAAATGCAGTACTAATTTTAATCTAGTTCCCAAAGCATCTTGCAACTCTTTCCAAAAATGCGAAGTAAATCTTGCATCTCGGTCAGAAACTATGTTCTTTGGGATTCCATGCAAACGCACAATTTCTTTCATATATAACGCTGCCAAAATATTAACAGACCACCTTGTCTTTATTGCTAAGAAATGAGCTGATTTGGTAAGTCTGTCAATAATTACCCAAATAGCATCAAATCCACTCCGTGTTTTAGGTAATCCCACAATAAAATCCATACCAATGCTATCCCATTTCCACTCTGGTATCTCAAGTGGTTTTAATTTTCCTGCAGGTTTCTGGTGTTCTGCCTTAATTTTCTGACATGTCAACATTTTGCAATAAATTCCACAATATCCTTTTTCATGTTGCACCACCAGAAATACTTCTTCAAATCCTGATACATTTTGACAGTTCCAGGATGAATAGTGTAGTGAGACCGATGAGCTTCTTCTAAGATCTGCTTCTTGATTTCGGGACTATCCGGTACACACAATCTGTCCCGGAATCGAAGATTTCCATGAAAATCTTCATTAAAATCAGGTTTAGAAGCCAATTTTTCTTGATTCCTACCAATATAGGATCATTGTCCTGTTGCTCATTAATTTGCTTCAGCAAATGACTGCACTACCAAATTGCTAATCACCATTCTTTCTCCTTGTGTTTCAACTTTCATGCTCAATGTGGAAAATTCTTCCAACAATTTCCATTCCTTACTTGCAACCGAAACATCTTGGCTATAGGATTTCTGCTAAGTGCGTCAGCCACAGTGTTTCCTTTCCCGGATGTATTCAATCTTGAAATCATAGTCTTGATATATTCCATCCATCTCCTTTGTCTCATGTTCAGTTCTTTTTGTGAAAACAAATACTTGAGACTCTTATGATCGGAGTACACTATGAATTGGTTATCATACAAGTAGTGTCTCCAAAGTAAGAGCAAAGACCACAGCAGCCAATTCTAAATCGTGTACTGGGTAGTTTTTCTCGTGAGTCTTCAACTGTCTTGATGCATAGGCAATAACTCTTCCATCTTGCATTAATACACATCCCAGTCCAATGTTGGAAGCATCGGTGTAAACCTCAAATATTTTCCTTCCACGGCAAAGCTAGAATTGGTGCAGATGACAGACATTCTTTTAACAATTGGAATGCTTCCTCACAATTCTCATTCCAGATAAAAGCAGTTCCTTTTCTAGTCAGCTGTGTGAGCGGTGAGGCAATTCTAGAAAAATCCTTGACAAATCGCCGGTAGTAACTGGCCATGCCCAGAAAACTTCTTACTTCAGTGAGATTTTTAGGTTGCTTCCATTTCTGTATGGTTTCAATCTTGGAAGAATCTACTGATAGACCTTCTTTAGAAATAATGTGTCCTAAGAACATTACTTTTTCAACCAAAATTCACACTTGCTAAACTTTGCATATAACTTGTTGTCTCGTAACAATTGCAAAGTGATCCGTAGATGGGCTTCATGCTCTTCCATATTTTTGAATAGATCAATATATCATCAATAAATACAACCACAAACTGATCTAAATAAGATCTGAACACATTTCATCAGACGCATAAATGCAGCTGGTGCATTGGTCAATCCAAACGGCATCACTACAAATTCATAATGTCCATATCTTGTTCGAAAAGCCGTTTTATAATATCTGATTCTTGAATTTTAAGCTGATGATATCCGGATCTTAAATCAATCTTGGAAAAACACTGAGCTCCAGACAATTGATCAAATAGATCATCAATTCTCGGAAGTGGGTACTTATTCTTTATAGTCAATTGATTTAACTGCCGATAATCTATACACAACCGCATAGATCCATCCTTTTTCTAACAACAGAACCGGAGCACCCCAAGGTGAGGTACTAGGTCTAATGAATCCCTTCTCTATCAATTCCAACAATTGCCTTTTAGTTCTTTCAACTCTTCTATTGACATTCTGTAGGGTGTTTAGAAATTGGCGTAGCTCCTGGTACCAACTCAATTGAAAAATTCACCTCTCTACTAGGTGGTACGCCAGGTAGCTCTTCAGGGAAAACATCAAGAAATTCTCTTACTACCGGAATATTCCAATCCCGCAATATTCTGATTTAATAAGGTCACGGAAGCCAAATACCTTGACAACCTTTCTGTACTAATTACAAGCTTTCACTGCTGAAATTATCGGTATTCTCTTGGTTGGGGTTTATCAAAACTTATAGAATAATTTTCCTCTCTAGGAAAGTCACTTGTCTCAATTGACAATCTAGATTTGCGTGGTATTTTGATAGCCAATCAACCCCAAGGATTACATCATAATCCCACATTTCTAAACATATCAGATCACCGGGTAAATCATGTCCTTGGATAATAATCTGGCTAGCAGGGTAATATTCTTTAAGCTTTTTACCTTCACTTAAAGGAGTTGCAACCTCAAGTTGTGTGGTTAATGGAACGACTTTATATCCAACAATTTAGCAACTCATAACTAATGAAAGAGTGCGTAGCTCCAGAATCAAACAACACAAATGCAGGTTTTGAGTTTACTAATAAAGTACCTTCAATCAATCCGCCTTCCTGCGGGATTCAGGTTCCACATCCTGAATGGCTTGTAGTCTTCCTTGCTTTACTTGGGTTCTTATTATTGGTGCTGTCTTAGCCATCGGGCAGTCCGGAATTCGGTGTTGAGTGCTACCACACCGGAAACATGCACCCATTTACGCCAGCAATTCTCAATCTTATGCCCGATACGATGGCAATGCTTACAAACATCCTTACTTCCTACCGGAGCTTTGCCTGCCTTCTTAGCAGCTTGCTGAATCTTCGGGGCATTCCCCGACTCATACTTCCTTTTTCGATCTGAAGACCCTTCTCCAGATTTCCCCCTAATCTTATCCACAGTTTCGTTCGCAGCTTCTAATGCCAAGGCTCTTTTACCATTTCTGAATAGGTAGTAATCAGATGAGGAGTTAACTGCGTAATAAAATTAGGACGCAGTCCATTCATAAACCTCTTAGCCTTTAGCTTTTCCGTGGATATAAGATGAGGAGCATATTTTCAACCGGGCAAATTGAGCCTCATACTCGGATACCGACATTCTTAGCTGCTTAAACCCAGCAAATTCATTCGCTTTCTTCTCCTGAACCACCTCAGAGAAATATTGCTCATTAAACAGTTCCACAAATCTTTTCCCAACAACTTGATTTGAATCTTCCATGGTAGCTTCCACAGTTTCCCACCAAGCACGAGCATCCCGATCCAATTGGAATGTAGTGAGACGAACCTTTTCTTCTTCCGTACACTAATCATTCTGAATATCCTTTCAATGTCTTTTAGCCAATTCTCAGCTTCATCCGGATCCGTACTTCCTGCGAATCTCGGAGGGTCCAGGCTTCGGAAATCCTTGAACAAGCTTGTACCATTGTGACTGTTATTTCTAGCTACTACCTTCATTACACGGGTCAAATCATGCATAGAACTTTCCATCTTCCTCAAATTAGCATCACCACCATCCATGATAAATCAAAAGGAATCTGAAACATTCAGTAATACATTCATTAATTTCACAAACATCCCAATCTTGCATTCATCACATACACAATTCAATTTCACATAACACACCATCTATATTATCAAGTCAAATATTTACATTGTAATACATCTCATGTATCCACAATCCAAAATAACAGCTTTCTCCTACCAAGTTTACCATATATACAAAACTCCAACCTCCACTAACCTCTCACTCCACATATATAGGGAGTTACATATATACAATCAGTGTTTACACAAAAAGAGAGGTATACAAAAAGATGAGTGGTCTACGTCTTCTTCTAGTTTCGGGTAAGATCTATAACAGTTTCCATTTGCGGTGCTTGCTGCTCTACTCCGGCCCCATGGTACAGCTCTCTAGCAGCATCAGTCAATGCCTCCCAATGATCTTCAACTTGGTGGAACAACAGATCCTGTCCCAACTTTAAGTTATCCAGATTGATCATAACTTGGCTCATAATTTCTAAGGAAGCACATGGATTGCCTGCCATGAAAGCACTGCAGTCAAGTTGAGCACCTCTTCCTTAATTTCCAGGTGGGCTTCTCGCTGTGCTTGAGCATACAATTCTATATCCTGACGTAGCAATTCCATGGCAGTAACCAACCTTTCTTGGGCATTCATGTCCATTCTGAAATGATTAACAGGTTAAGCATTTACATGATTACAAAAATCATGCTAACTAATCCCATGTTTCTACCCCAACTCACTGGTTTCCCTAGGTTATCGAACTAATGCTCTGATACCAAATTTATCTGTCACGTCCTAATAAAAGGCTATTTATCGGGAGTGACAGAAAAACAGTACAAAGTAATATTCTTTATCCATTCATAACGTCATAACGCGGAAGTTTAATTACATAGATACTCCTCATAACACTAAGTGAGGAGTAGATCAAAACAAACTTAATTTACATATCTCATTTCACACTACTAAACAAAAGTAGAAACTAGTTGGCTTTGCTTGTCCGTCGGTCCACTCAGCACTCAGACCCTTAAACGTCATCCCCATCTGTATTACCTGAAAATGGTAGGAAATAATGAGCTAACTAGCCCAGTAGAATTCAAATTCCATAGTTCATTGATAGTTCAAGAATGTATACATGATAACCAAGACAAGGGCAGAATATCAAAGAGAGTCACACCAGATTTCAGGACAGTAAGCTTGATGCAATGACAGTAAAACTCAGATCATGCTCAGATATATAGCTCAGAATTGATTCACATATCATCTACATAGTACTGGAATTATGATGACCATATTCAGAAAATAGTTGATGCAATGCCAGACATCCAGACATCCTTATCATTCCACGTGGTCCGAAAATGAATTCGGGTGCTCCTCCCAGGACTGGACTAGCCCTATTTGCACAGGCATAAAAATCACAGGGGGTACAAAGACCCAACAATGTCATCTCCATTTATTCACATCTCATAAGGTGTCAAGCATATGAACTCTCAGGTGTTCAGATTTTATAGACCCAATTACCGAATACCGAAAATAGACTCAATCGGAGTGCTATTCGTAATTGACAACTTTAAGAATAATTCAAGGAAGTTAAGGTACACAAAGTGGGTGAACTTAGCAGTAATATGACAGTAAATATCAAGGTAAATGAGAGGGTAACTTCCTTGGCTTTTAGGATGAAGTTTTGGCATGGATTCGGACATGAAAGAGTGCAGAAATCCGAATCAGCATTGTACCTGTCGACAGCCAAGAAGGGGCTGTCGACAGATGAGAGCAGACAGAGTTCAGGTTGTCTGGCTCTGTGTGTATCTGTCGACAGATGCAAGGGATCTGTCGACAGATCCACACAGTCCAGAAACCTGAAGTTCTGTCAGACGTGCGCCTGTCGACAGATTTGACCGGCTGTCGACAGGTGGCTGCAGAACTTTTAAAAATGGCTTCAAATCTATCCTAAACCCTAACTATAGAACTTATGAACCTAAACATGTTTGATATCAAATAGAAGAGTCTAATTAGAGTTCTCATAGGGATTTATAAACCGAACAAACAAGATAAAAGAAGGGGTTTACAATTCAAACTTGACTTGCTTGAAACCAAACATAGTTTAGTACTAGAAGTAGAACCTTGATAGCAATGGTTCCTTGGAGGATTCTTACAAGAAATACTAAAACTCCAAGTGTTTCATGGATCTAAATCAAAGCTTGAGATACCTATTAGTTAAGTAAAAGTTTCTCATAGTTTTATAGATATTAGAACTTCTACATGACTCCAGATCATGAACAAAGATCAAAGGTAGAATAGGAATTGAATTCTAAATAGAATCAAGTTGTTCCTTCCCAAAAAGAGTAATTCATAAACAAAGGGAAACAGAACAAAGGAAAGGAGTCACAATACAGTCCTTATTCGTTCATACGAATTCCTTGTGACATATGAACAAAACCCGAACTGAACCATAGAGAGATGAATCCTACCTTGATGAACAGGTAATTCCTCACACGTTCTTAACGAAGGCACCTAAACCAGCAGGAAAGCTTCTCCCAACAGTGACGATGTGCCAGCAATGCCCACGCCAGTTAAGCAGCTACAGTGGTACACAAGGAGCAAGGTCGGTGCAGTTGCAGATGCACGGCAACAACTCCCCAGCAACAGTTTAAGGAGCTCCTCCACAACCCTTCTAGCAGCCAAGAGTAGAGAATAGCAAGAACAGGGACAGAAACCAAAGAGTAGAAAGGATCGAACTCAGCAGAGGGAGTGGCTTTTATAGCCCTCCAAGTTCCCTGGTGAAGACACCTCCCATGCACAGGTGTAAACGGTAAAACCCATGGGTTTTTACTGTTTACACATGTCCCATGCATCAACCTCACACCTACCCTCATCCACCATCATGAAGAATTTTAAACCCAAGCTCTATCCTTATCCTAATGTGTGCTGGCCTCCTCAAGGCTTCACACGTAAACATCCGGTAATTCACCAAAATTAGTCACCGTAAATAATCCATAATTCAACTGATCCAATCTTCACTATGTAAACCCATCCAAATGGTGTCCATTTGTAATGAAATTTAACCATAGACTAATATGATGGTTTTACAAATTATGGTGATTTAGTTTAATTTTTAGAATTTATTTTACAGTAGGTGGAAAATCACCGAAAAATAGTCGCGTCGACTTAATCTCGAAATCCGTACGTCAAAAAATTCGGATAATTACATATTTGACTTCTCCACATTTTTCTGAAAATTATGATGTTCTCGGATTTTTATTTCGTTGTCGTTTTCCAGTGTCGCCCTGTGAGCGCGCACTTCGATGTACGACACTGGGGTAATGTTCATTACCACTAATTATACCTATCCTCTAATTATCACAATTTAATAACATTCCTAAGGTATTTTAACAATTTATTTCTATTTTCTTACACATTGAATTTCCAGGGCGTTACAACTCTCCCCTACTAAAGAAATTTGGTCCTCCAAATTTAATAACATACAGATGTAGTTCCTAACCTGTAAACAACTCTGGATACTTGTCCTTGATGGCATCTTCCAATTCCCATGTTGCTTCTTCTTTTCCTCGCTTATTCCATTGACTCTTTAATAAAGGAACTTCCTTGTTCCGAAGTTGCTTGATTTTTCGATCCAGGATCTGCACTGGTCTTTCTTCATATGCCAAATTTCCTTGTATATCCAGTCTTGGTATCCATAATGTGTTCCGGATCATACACATATTTTCTTAGCATTGACACATGAAGCTATCATGCACATTGGATAATTGTGGTGGAAGTGCCAGTGGTATGTCACTTCACAACTCTCTTTAATATTTCAAAAGGTCCAATGTATCTTAGACTCAATTTTCCCCTTGATACCAAATCTTTAATTCCTCTTCGGGTGACACTTTAAGAAAACATGTTCTCCTTGTTGAAATTCTAACTCTCTCCTACGTCGATCGGCATAACTTTTCTGTCGGTCTTGTGCAGCTTTCATCCGATCTGTACCAACTTGATAACTTCTGTTGTCTCTTGGATCATTTCTGGTCCAAGAATATGCGTTTCTTTTAATTCGACCCAACACAATGGTGATCTACATTGTCGACCATACAAAGCTTCAAATGGTGCCATTCGAATAGTAGACTGGTAACTATGTTATATGCAAATTCCATAATAGCTAGATGAGTGTTCCAGTCATTTCCGAACTCTAATACACAAGCACGGCACATATCCTCACCAATTTGATTCACCCCGCTCGGTCTGTCCATCTGTTTGAGGGTGAAATGCAGTACTAAATTTTAATCTAGTTCCCAAAGCATCTTGCAACTCTTTCCAAAATGCGAAGTAAATCTTGCATCTCGGTCAGAAACTATGTTCTTTGGGATTCCATGCAAACGCACAATTTCTTTCATATATAACGCTGCCAAATATTAACAGACCACCTTGTCTTTATTGCTAAGAAATGAGCTGATTTGGTAAGTCTGTCAATAATTACCCAAATAGCATCAAATCCACTCCGGTTTTAGGTAATCCCACAATAAAATCCATACCAATGCTATCCCATTTCCACTCTGGTATCTCAAGTGGTTTTAATTTTCCTGCAGGTTTCTGGTGTTCTGCCTTAATTTTCTGACATGTCAAACATTTTGCAATAAATTCCACAATATCCTTTTTCATGTTGCACCACCAGAAATACTTCTTCAAATCCTGATACATTTTGACAGTTCCAGGATGAATAGTGTAGTGAGACCGATGAGCTTCTTCTAAGATGCTTCTTGATTTCGGGACTATCCGGTACACACAATCTGTCCGGAATCGAAGATTTCCATGAAAATCTTCATTAAAATCGGGTTCAGTTGCCAATGGTGTTGGCGTAATGGTAGGTGTAATGATTGGTGTAACGGTGGGTGGAGGTTTATTATGGAAGGCTTAATGGAAATGGATGGCAATGTAGGAGGTGTAGGTATGGCATACAAACATGACCTCTGAAGGTCATCATCGTAGCACCAAGTGGTTTCCTGAGGGGTTGGACGCTGGCAACTTCAGCCCGAGCAACAGGTGTGAGGGAAGTGGAGGTTGTTGCAGTTGCAGTGGAGGCTGTTGGTGGTGGCACGGGTGCCGGAGCAGGTGCAACACAAGGTGCAGGAGTTTCTTCATTAAAAATAGGGGCAGCATACGGCCCAGTTGGAGGTTGCTGAGTCCAGGGAGGATGAATCAGTGGACGCCTGGGTGGCGGCATGCCGTGGTGGATAGGGGTATGCGGAGGAGCATATGAGGTGTGATTTGTATAATGGCGGTGAGGTGGATGGTGGATGGCGTCCACTGATCCGTTCTCTCGGATTAACTTGATCAAAAGGATCTACGATCGGGGAGTCCATTAGATGTGTGGATGTAACGTCCCCGCTCGTAGAGCTCCTCTATGGAGGTGATCGGTTCATGGCCAGGATGTGCCTGAACTTCGGAGTAGAGTTTGAAATGATTTTATTTGCTCTGACTCCGAGAGCTCACGCTGCAATTGAGCGGCCATTAACCTCCAACGGTCAGCAAATTGTACAAAGACCTCGATGGCCCCATCTTCTCGGATGTTAGATCCGTGATGGAGAGATAAGGGCTGACGCGGTCTTTGTATCTCTGAAGGAATTTTTGTGCAATGGGCGGAAGTCTCCTGCCTCACTTGGCTCTAGAGAGTAGAACCATTCGAGCGCAGGGCCCTCAAGAGATTTTCTAAACAAATATGCCAACGTGACGGGGTCACGTTGCCAACTGGAAGACTCATAAAGGAATTCTTTAACATGAATGTAGGGATTACCGTGCCATTGTACAGTCGGTATGACGGCATCCGAAAGAGGAATGTAAATTTTTGGGAGAGCGGCATGGCGGCGGCAACGGGGTCACCCATAGGATTGGACAGCTTGTTGATTTGACTCTCCAGATTGTTCAACTTCTGGAGAAGAGCATTTTCGCATGGAGTGGATTGCCGCTGGGCATGTGAGGAAATACATGGGGGTGGCCGTGAATCAATGGGCCTTCCCAAGGGACGATCTGTACAGACCAGAGCACGGGAGTGCAAATGGCCAGGGGGGCGGGGTGAAGAAGAATGTACAGGGGTACGAGGCGAAGTCGCCGGAATGTACAAAGATGGGTGCCTAGGGGAAGGAGAGGGAGAAGGAGTCGCGGAAGGAGTCACACCCTCAACTAAAGATTGGATCATATTTAATTGTTGAGGAGTGAGCTGATCAATGGCATGTAGGACATGCTGGATAGTGGAATCATGGTGGGGGACAGGCTCCTGTCGGTTCTGATCGGCGGTAGATGTGAGGGACATCATGTTGGTTAGTGTGCGGCGAGCGCACATACCATAGGAAGTGGATGCTTGTCCCTCACGGTGGTGTGAGATGGACCAACATGGGATTGGAAAGATGGAGATTGAACATAATCCTCATAGTCCTCATGATAAAAATCGCGCATGATAATAATGGTCCATTTTTAACAAGCAAGCAAACAAACAAGTTGAACAAGGATTAATCAATCAAATGGTTCAAACAAGTTGTAATGTTTAACTCTTGTTTTTTAGGAGTTACACAATTAATTAATTGGATTTAAGCAATATTGTGTCACTCAGATGAGATCCTAGTTGGGTAGAGATGTATACTTCGGGGTACAACTAGAATCACCTCTCACCACGCAATAGGATAGCTAACCCGGGTCAACGGAGTGGTTACCGCCAGCTCGGTCCACCGTGAGGGAATCCATGGGGTACGGAGTCTTACGGGGTTCCGGAAGAAGGTTCACTAGTCCAAAGGGACGGAATGCCCAATGGAGAGTTGGCCTTCACCGGAAGGGTGTGTGGAGCCTGGAATATGAGGGAAGGAGGTCCCCCGACCGATGCAAAATGCCCTGTATGCAACAATTATAACAAAAATGGCAGAAGCGGCGCGTTTCTGTCAGCACTGTGAATTGCGTCCGGCATAGCGGCTGCGACTCAGAATCGCGACCAGTCATCTGGCGCGGTACTGAGAGCCCCAGAAGGCTGTCAGTGCCGCGCCTGGTCCCTGTGGACTACTGGAAGAAACGCGTCGTCCTCTTCCGCCGCGATAAAAAATAGTGACATGTCGGCCTAAGCCGCCACGACACGAAGGAGAGACGCGTCTGGTCAGCCGGCCGCGTTCTCAGAACTGAATCGCGTCCTCTGTAGTGGACGCGAATTCAGAGGCAACCCGAGGACACAGAAAAAACAGAAAACAAAGGAGACAAAGCAGGAAATATGTGCAATGAAAAGGGAAAGACAAAATTTAAACACACCGCATGCTTTGTATATGTATAACAAAAATAAAGGAAGAGGGGCAAGCGAGGGTGCCAAAAAAAGTGCCACGTGGGGCACGAAGGAGAGGGGGTAATCAAATAGAAAACGCGAAAAGAGATCCCACCGTGATCGCCAATTTGTAGATACTATTTTTAGGCGGTCCCCACAAAGAAAAAATGATGAATAGTCGGTGGTATGTGTGTGAAAGTGGTGGAAAAAACAAAAAATAAAAGATCGTGATCGCCAGGCACGCGAGGGTGCCAAATGGAGAATGCACGCGCGAAGGGATGCGGGTGAAGAAAGTGATCGCGAGCATACCTTTTGGAGCGGGGGAGATTGCGTGGAGATGGTGTGGGCTCTTTCTTCCCCTACGAGCACGGCCGGCCATGGTAGAGGGCGTTTCTTATTGATTACCTTGAAAATAAGACAAATAAAATAAGAGGGGATTAGCCACGTGTGTGTAGTATCAATCCAAAAATAAAATAAAAGAATAAACGGCAAGGGGAATGACTTACCGTGTGCTGGCTTTTAAACCCCTAAGGTAGGTGTGTGTGTGTGTGCATGCATGTGTGTAAATGGAGATAAAATATAAAGGACCATGTGGGGTCCGGAGAAAGGAAAAACAAAATAGAAGATAGGGGGTGCTTCCCGGATGTCGGACGGCGTAACGGCGTTGCCGGTGCGAATGACGGAGAATGGAGAGGAGGAGAGGATGATGCTCCGCTCCGGTACGATGTGCGTGGATGGCGAGGAAGAAGACAGCGCGAGCTCCAAGGGACGAGGACGGCGCGTGGTTGGCGACGTCAAGGCGGGAAATCGGCAGAGCTTCGACGCTCTCTCTCTCTCTCTCTCTCTCTCTCTCTCTCTCTCTCTTCTCTCTCTCTCTCTGCGAATTCTCCCCCCCCCCCCCCTCAAAAATTCCAACCAACCCCTCCAACTGGCCCTACGACTTCATTTTTATAGGCACTGGAGCAAAATCGCGTCCAGGACAGCAGACATTTTTTAAGGCTTAATCGCGTTTGAGCGGCAGGCCGCGATTTAGAAGGTCGGTTTAATGAGACAACTGGCAAGTTTCGAATTCGCGATAAAGCGCGTAATCGTGTCCACCAGGGTGGCCGCGAATTTAAACGCGGCGGCCATAACCGACGCGATTACCTGAGGGGCAATTTTCGAGGCCCGCGCAGTCTGTTGACGGGACATTTCAGATTTGACCTCTCGAATCACGTCGTCTGACAAGGACGCGATTCAGGGATTTTATCATGATTACAGGCCTGCGCGCGAAGACTTTTTGGGCCGCTGTCAGACTCTGAATCGCGTCCGATATCCAGGACACGATTCGAAAAGCGGTTCGATGAAAAACGTCCACTATAGCGGACACGAATTGACCGCGCAGGTCGATCCGCGTCCAGACCCCCCTGGGGAAGCACCGAGGAAGAATGGGTGATATATAGAAATATGGGGAAAACACTCTTGCGAGGCAAAATGAGGGCCATTTGTGGCGTTACGGCGCAACTTGAAAATTTGTCTGCGGCGGAGCCAAATTCGCGTGTCTACAAGTGTGTTATTGCTAACATGTTGAGTTTGCATGATAGAGAGCACATAGACATGCACACAAAGTACTGCATAAAACGAAAATACTTATCATAAACAAGCCATGTTTAATAACTCTCTACTCTTGGTAAGACGACCAGCCGGTAGAAGAGGGAGGGGGGAGGAGGCGAAACGGTAAGGGGAAGGATGGGAGGAAGGGGAGGAGGCGGAACGGTCAGGGGAGGAAGGGGAGGAAAGGATGTGTTCTACCCTAGGGCTGATGTCAGGGAGGATGTTATTGAGGCCCTTGTCGCCGTAAAGCCGGGAGGCGTTCTGTAAAGCCATCTTCCAGCCCATGTAAAAATCGTCCCAGTAGTCGGCGTTGAAGGTAGACTGTCGCAACGGGGGAGCCGGGGGCGATGGTGGCACGATGAGGCAGGTGCCTTGCCATCCCTCTGGGGAGTACAGTTAGATGAAGACATCTGCAAATAAAGAGGAAGAAGACGAGCAAGAAAGATAGGAAGAAGAAGAGCGTTAGAAGCTTGTGAAGGATTAGTATGCGGCATTGTGTTCCTTTTATAGTTGTGAAGAACGGGTCACGGGCCTTCGAAAGGAGCTGTGTAAGTGATGTCAATGGTTGTTGTATCAGTTCTTGTCACGTTATGTAAGAGTAACTTTCCATCGATTATAGTTCACGGACCTTCGAAAGGATCGAAGCGTCAGCGTCCTTTGGGGAAAAGGCATTGGAAAGGACGGAAGGGTAAGACGGGAATGGAAAAAGAGACAGAGGACAACGAGACGGAAATCGTGCGTGGAGGGTCATAAATGGTGACGTGTGAAAAACAGGGACTGAAAATTAAACCGGACGAAAAGGAGGGACTTTACGTTTACCAGTATTCTGACAGGGACGAGGAAAAAAATACCAGCCTCTGACAGGGGCCCCCATTAATTTTTATTAAAACATATTATAAAATATTTTGTTATTTACTTTTTTCTCTTCTTATCTTACGTAGGACTGCAACCAAAATTCAAAATTTCCGCTCGATGTTAATAAAAATTATCAATTTCAGAATTAAAAAATGATATCAAATAGATATCGAATATTTCGATAAATCATTAGAATCAGAATTAAAAAATAATCAAAATTAAAATCAATTATTTTATTAAATTATTCATAAACTCAATAGATAAAATCATGATAAACATCTTAACTTATCAAAATCTCGATTCTAATAATATAATCGAAATATAAACGAATATCAGACTCGAAACTATATTTCAGGTATCCGACTCGATTGCAGCCTTACTTGCCGCTTTGGAAATATGACAATACCTAAGTGATCAATTAAGTGGGGATTTAAATCTGTTGCATAAATTTAGTGAAATATATAAATGACAAATATGTTTGGGTTTTCTTTTCTAGCATAAAATATATGCCAAATTATATTCCGTAGCTATATAACTCAAATATCAGTACTTGTCAATTATACTTTTTAAGTACACTTCTTATTTTCTATTGGGTGCGCACGATGTGCTCCCAATATATTAGCCAATAGGAAGGCAAAAAAATGCACTCAAAAGTACAATTGACAAATACAATAAATAATTTTTTGTTCAATATTAACAAATACAGTCTCAAATGTCTAATACATTACACATATAAGTGCTTATTGTGATCCGAGTTATGTACTTGGTTTGTGTAACATGGAGTAACCAAAACCCCATCTCCATTCACTTCACTCGTGATTTTACGTAAGAGACCAAATATTGGATGTACAATACATTCATTAATGAGAAATACTTATTGCAAGAGCAATCTTATAATAATGATGACTTAGATTTACCTCTTCAACCAATAAAATCGCTTTATTACAATCCAAATCATCATCATTATTATAAAATTGCTCTGGCAATAAGTATTTGCATACGTAAGGTTGTTCAAGCTGTGTAGGGTAGAGTGGATAGATAGCACACTGCACATATCCTGTGGATTCTGTAGAAAAAGAATCATTGACCAATTGCAATGTCTTCTGATTACAAATGGGAGCATGAACCCAACGTAAAAGACAGACCGTGCTCAAAAATGACCCACCAGGAGATGCCATTGAGCTGACAATGAAGCACGAATATCCACTCTGGCACATACATGAAGCAGCAAAACATGCTAATAGCATTAAGTTACAGGGTTACAACCTAAGAACAAAGTTCTTTGATTAGGAACTGAGTAAAGAAAGAATGAGCAGATAACAAATCTCTGCAGGGAATGAGGCTGGTGTCCCAGGAACAAAAGAAATGGGAGTTAGCACATAAGGAATGCACAAAAATCGTGAGAAACCTAGGCCTCGGGATACAGGTCCAACAATGGAAAACCTCCCCAGCTGAGCGATTCACGGGCACTGCAGACCATCACTATCTGGCACAGGGATCATCAGAAAAAGCCCCCTCTTTCTTGTAGGGGACCTAGGTTGTAGAACAGCGATCGCATTTTAATACCTAAACGTGACAAGAATTATACCCCCCAAAAGAATATGACTGGAGCTATCTTCCCAGGAACAAAAAGCTGGCGAACTTCCTCGAGGATTCTAAGAACCACCTGTACCCTTTGCAGGAAAGTTGGGAAACATTTATGTCGATGTTCTTGGCCGCAGGACAGGCAAATGGATCCCATCAGAAGTGACCAAAAGTATACTTTCACCTAGCAGATTCTTCCTGCAGCCAACTTTTAAGCATGATACATGTACAGGCTGTTTGCAGCAGCACAGGCAATTGAATTTTCAGTCGGATGCCATGCAAGGTGGAGCAACTTAGTTGTAAAGTCATATGAGTTTCCATTAGCATCAACTCCAGGGCTCTCATTCCTGTCATAAAATTCATAGACGCAGGTGACACTTACTTCAAACTAAAAGCACCAGCAGCACAGAGTTGAAATGATACTAAGATACTGACCTCTCCTAACAACACGAGTCAGACTACTCAAAGACCTTCCTGGCCTTGCAGGGTTCGGAATATTTTTCCTATGAGAACAATGATTTTGTTGGTTACATGCTAACAACAACCAGAGCCTTTAAGATCCAATTCCAAAGCACTAGGTTCTAATGCGGGAGATGTTTCAGTGTACAAATAATTCTGCACCTGGTTGCAGACTTTCAAATACATATGCTTCAAAGGTTAAAAAAACATAAATGCTATACTTCATACCTCATAGGAGTTTTGCTGGCCTCCAAAGTAGTGGCCTCACTGCTTCCAGGAACAACACCAAAGACACGGAATATATTGCTACAGGCCATAGGCAAAAGAGTGGAAACACAGAATCATCAGCTTCTGCAATACAGGTATTTGTCAAGAATAAAAGGGAAGTTCTTACCTGTAGGAACCTGTTGCTACTCTCAGTCCATCTCCACTCAGGCAGCATTCGAACTTATCAAAGATTGAATCATTTTCATATAGGTCGCATAGCTATAAAAAGTACGAGGATTAGTACAACCACCTAATTAGCCGTGGCTTCCTTGGAAGCTATACCCAAAGAGTTACCTTTGGTCTCAAATACTCGTGAACCTGAAAAGTTGCGACAGGCCCAGAATTCATGCTTATGTCCCAGAGCTGCCAACCAAAAAGGCATTTTGTGAGGTCAAGTGTCATACACAGAAAACACCTGGAATCTTGAATTGAGATTCATCCTTTTTCTACTTCATGAAAATGTACCAGAATGTCATAAGAAACAAGGATCTATAAAAGGCAGGCACAATATAAGCTGGAATTGCTGAAAAATAGCAACAGCACTGTGAGATCAAAGCAGCAATCTTCAGAGTCAAAATCTATGAAGGGGAATGCATCATCATCATCACCCAGCCGTTGTACAATGTGACAGTGTCCCACATACAGATCATGTTTTCCGCTGGGATTGTGCAGGGTTGACGTCCTAGAATAAATAATCCCCCTCAAGAAGTAGCCGATTGTTTGGTGTAAAAAGGGGGAGAAAAGAGGGGGACATGAGTTGGAGATAAACCATCCTACTTTCTTGATGGATGATGTATCCATCTGGGGAATAAGTTTTCCCCCTCTTGTCCCCAACCTCATTGGAACTCAGTTCATACCAAATGAGAGACACGGACAATTCATCTTATCCACAATATATCATGATACGAAGGATGTCAGATTTGAAAAGATGCCAAAGGCATCCTTTTTGAAAGTACAGGAAAGCATCATTTCATGAGATTTGCTATGTGAATTTGATAAAATAAATGGGCATTCTTTGTTCAAGCATTTCTACAGACATTGTGCTGATATAGTTGTTCTCTTCATTTGTGCATTCAGTACGTGTACTACATTTTCAAAAGAGTTGAAATTGCAAATCATAATGTGTTTGACATGATATTAACATTTTAATAATATGGTACTCATCAACATTGTAACTCATTAAGTCCATGTACCAAGGAGAATACCTCAAAAGATATCATCCATCGGAAACCTAGTTGACCATAATTTTGTTGTTAGCAAGCATGATTAATTAGTATTTTCTTAACCTCTTTTATTCCTTGTCTGAGAATCTAGAGGAATACTTACATGATACAAGTACTTCATGATTGTTCTGTAGACTTCTTCCAAGTTATTATCCAGCTACATACATGATGCATGTGGAACATGATCCCTGATCTTACCATCATCTAATGAACGCTTTCACTGTCAACACCTGTCACAGGCATATGACTTCTATATGCCAAATACTTGTTTTGTCAATCTAGAACGTACTACCCACAGTGATCCTCTGATAACTGCAAGTGTACATTACACAAGTAGATGCTTAGTGAGGAAATGACTGATAGTCAAACACCAGCCTACGATTCCTTGGGATCTACACTAACAGAGAAAGTCTACATATTTTTATATATGAACAGGTAAACCTCTATTTCAAAAATAAATAAAAAGACGAAGTGACAAAAGATTTTCAATAACAATCCCAGACTTTGTGGTATCATCCACTTTCCAAAAAAAAAACAAACCCAGACTTATGCAAGTTAATTTATTTTGCCGGTGAGTAAGCATATACAAGGTATGTTTGATTGCAGAAGAACTGCACTAATAGTTCTAAAAATGAGGACATGCAATAATACGAAAAGTTACAGTGAAAAGACCAACGCTAAAAACAGATTTAAACCAAAAAACTAGAACCAATAAAAAATGAGAACCATAATCTGGACAAAGCCTACTATTTCTTTTGGACATTGAATATGTCATGACCAGCTAAAGTAGTAGAGTATATGAGAAGATATTTCACATACAAACCTTAAGAGTCATGTAATCACGACTTAGGATGTATCTTCCATCTTTTCCAAACTTTATATCCGATATTGAGGCAATAATCTCAGTAAAAAATGACCTTGAACCAGGAGCCTCATGCTCCTCAAACCTATATTCAAGCAATGTGATAATGGCTGTTAGTAAGATGAGCGTTTGAACAAAAGATATGCATTATTGAAGTTGACCTGATAATTCCATAGACCTCGCAGGCAAGGAGATAAATAGGTAATAACTTACAACTGACTATGATTGTCACATAGTGCTGACTGCCGCAGGTCAATAAGCCGGACTGAGCCCTTTGAGCTACTATATGCCAATGTGTTGCAATGACTGGGATGAAACTCTGCAGATGTTATCACCTCTGCAAGAGTATCATAGTCATAAGCTCTGTCACTTGATCTCATAACAGTAAATAAATAAAAAAATAAAAGCACATAAAAACTTAAGGCTAAGAGTACAAATGACTGGACTGATTGAGAAATTCTACTGTATTATAAAGATTATTTAGAAGCTAATCAGCACATGTGTGAACATTGACTGAATCAAACATCAAAGGAAAAGAAAACAGATAAGTACACCTCTTATGTTAGAACAGAGGAAGTATACCGGTTAGATCCTCCATATTGGCAGGTTTCACATCAACAATATTAAAACTCTGGTTGCTAATTTCCAGATTCCACAGATTTATTCGCAGATCATCTGCTGATATGAAAGTTTCACCATCACTGAAATAAATTAAAATGAAACATAAGTGATATTCAAACTTAAATAATATAGTGTTATGGAAGACAAAACAAGAAATTGACTTGTTTTGAAAGGTATGCATTCTCTTATTGCGAAGTGCTTCCACTCACACAAGATAGACATGGTTTACTGATATCAATGCAAGACAAGGGCAAGAATTTTCAATAAATATTTCCTGACTCAACATCTGTCTGGTGATTGTTAAACTAGCCCCATCCCACATAAATAGCAAAGGAGGTATGGTGCATACGGTTGACATAGGATTTTCGAGGTGGTGGGGAAAATACAGATGATTTTGTTTTAAAGTGGGGGAAAATACAGATGAAAAATGACAGGGAGACAGAATCATGGGTAGCCGAGTAGGGGACTTAAGCAGTGCACGACAAGAACCATTATAGACCAAAAACACTAGTCTACTTGATGTACAACTAAGTGGATGAAATTTGCAATAACACTATCAGAATGTCCTGGAAACACACCCACTTTGAATAATGAACATGAATGATGAAAGGACATGGAATTAAAGACCTAGGCTAAAATTATAGGCAAACCTTGAAGTGCTATGTAGAAAGACCATATACCTGTTATTTGATATAGAATTAATATGATAATCATGTGCATGAGCATAAATTCTTCGACATCTAGCAACAAGATTTGTTTCACTGCTGGCTACCTGAACAAAGAGGTACCATTTATACACCAAATATTAGCGGATCGATCAGATTTTGGTTGCAACTATAAAACCAAATAAATTAGTAAGATATGAATACGCATGTTTGATCTAAGGGAATATACTAAAAAAAAATCATGACATCAAAGCTACAAGGTCATTTTAGGTAGCTCTCATGTCAAGTTAGCCATGCCAACTCTCACAAGTTTACTTGGTTTTTTTATGTTTCCAGGCATATGAGCTGGAGAGAAATTGAAATTGGATTTCATTGAGTGGCCAAGTATTTTTCAGGTCCCCAACTTTGATAATACCAAGGAGAGCCAACCTTATTCTAGCAACCCAAATAACATCATCACACAAAAATCACTTATTGCAATCCCATCTTGTTCAGGAACTAGAAAATATTCTCATGACAGTGAAGACAGCCCTCTCAGAAGAAAACAGTAAAGACAAAGGATGTGTGAAAATACAACTACCAGAGGTAAGCGCAGTGAAGGAAATCCTCCTGGTGGAAATGAGAAATCATTGCCAAGCTGATCGTGGTGGCTTTTTGCATGACTGCCATTTGGAAGGTACGCTCTTGGACTAGCTGACGTACTTGAGCTGGTACTGCTACCATTCCCCAACGCTTGTGAGCCATTCAAGTTCATCTCCGAAATTCTTCTCACTTTCTTCTCTTGTACCTGAACATGATTAGAGGTTCCACCAATGAAAAAACCAAACTGAAGATTACTGACTTTAGCCAAACATGCAACTTGTTGTTTGCAAGCTCCGAGGCAAAATAAGACAAAGAATCATGTTATCCGAAACAAAAGGCGCACTTTCACAAAAATACACAGATAACCACAAAGGGCAATGCTTCCATGAAATATGTCCATCTTTCTGCCCAACAAAAGACTTCAAAACAAGACTAGATAATGGACAAATGTCAGAAAATGTGGTGTTAAAGGCAGCTATTCAGAATCTCTAGAAAGAAAGGCTCAATTCATCAACATGCAAAATAATATAGACGAATGAAGCAGAGGAAGTTCCTTAGAAACATGAACATCTCCCAAACTGACAACATGAAACTTGTATACAATTGATAATTCAGTCATCATTTCCCACCTGATTTCCAAATATAATTGTGATGAACAAACTTCTTTTTTGCATGAAAAAACAAGAAGAAAATTCTTGGTTCAAATAAAAATGTTCATTAACAACATAAGATGGATTCAAGATGTAGATGTGTGTTGCCCTCACAACAAGAGTAACCCAATCCATTAAAAAAATCACAAGGGAAACATAAATCAATAGTCATAGACAAAATGTGTATGAGGCCACATTCCTAAGGATATTTTCATTCCAATTATAAATACAATGGGAAAAGAAAAAAATGTTCTTTCCATTTGTTGCAATGCTGAAGTGCCAAACAAGAAAAGAGTAGAGATCATGTAAGCTCTGAATGATTTCAGCCTGTGATGCTGGATTTGTCTTTTACAACAGTTTGGAAGCATTGTGACTTCAGATCCAATTCAACTGTTACCAACGTCATTGAGGTTTGAAACAAAAAAAAATTGACAATACATCTTCAAATGTCCCTGATGGAGATTCATACACTCGTATCAATCATTATACATACCTTCCAAAGTTTGATAGTTTTATCATTGGTAGAGAGTACAAACAAAGCACATTGGCCGTTTGACACCATTGAATCCTGTTTATCTTCTCCTCTATTTCCAAACTCTTGAGATAGTCAAACTGTGAGAGAAAGAGAGAGAGATCAGCCTAGAAAACACAGAAGATAATTTACAAAAGATGACACTTCGTTGATCACTTGATCGGCAGAAGGGTATATACAAATACCTCAGGTTCATGGCTCTGAAACTCAGTTTTATAGCGAAACTCTGGATGCCTAACTGCATAATCTAGCCTTTCTAGAATTCTTCGACTACTATTCTGCAGTTTAGATTATCCACTATTCAGAAGGCATAATGATGTACAGAACATGAAAGGGATGAAGGGAGAGGAACCAGTGATAGGACAAGAATTTAAGTACAAATAGATAATAGTAGGAGGAAAAAAGGCTAACAGTTGAACATACGTCTCTGGTATCTGTCCTTTCAAACAAAACAACACGGCCCCCTCTATCTCCAGTAGCAAGGTGGTCCCCAGATTTATCAAATTCAATTGCAGAGATGATGTCAACTGCAGAAGGAAACATGCCACAAACAAACTGAGTATCCAAAAATGAATTTGGCAGCCTAGCCCAGACACATCAATGTCAATATAAACCAATGATACTGCAGTGCAATAACAGAATACCGAGAATTATAATAGTAGAAAGTGAAACACAACTTTAAACAAGAGGCAAAGTCACAATTGGAATGATGATGATTAAGGACGAAGGGAAGCAGAATTTCACTACTTGCACATGGATAAACCAAGACAATGTAACCTTACCAAAAATCTAGGAACAATAGCCTTACTGCATAAAGCAAAATGATAGTCAAAGATTATATTAGCGAGTGTTCTTCAAGTTTCACCATTTAAATTTTTGTTGGGATTAGGAGCCAGAATTGGTTAAGACCATTTTGAGAGAAGAATGCTGGCAAAGTAAGTGAATCTTGCTCAAATGAGGGGCATCAAAAATTATATTAGTGAGGGATCTTCAAATTCACTATTCAAAAGTTTCTTGGGATTAGGGCCAGGATTGGTTAAGACCAATTTGAGAGTAGTAATGCTGGATTGCTGGTAAACTAAGTAATATTGCTTCTAAATTCTAGCAAGAGACCAGCCGCTCTAGAATGAAGACCTTTAAACGGAACTTGGAGGCATTTTTTTTTAAGTGGGTAATACCAGAATTGTATTAAAAAGAAGAATGCACAAGTGTAGATGGTATACTCCAAAAAACGACGACTCCCGCCCCTATGCAAAAGAGTGCCACATTAAGATCACGTGGAAACATCTAATCCCCCAAAAACAACAAAAGAGAGAGAGGAAGTAGAGGAATCCACATTACAAATTGTGCCCACCCATTCCTTTACGTTAACACAGGTAGCAGGGAACACAGCCTCTCCATCTCTAGAAACCCTTCTGAAGATCCTACTGTTCCTTTCCCCCCATAACATCCACAGGGTGGCATGAAGGATGAGCCACCACACAGCCCTATCACCTTTCAGTGTCCAGTGTCTCTCCCACTTCAAAAGTAGCTGGTGTACATTCCGGAACTTGGAGGCATGTTAGCTTTATCTGGAAGGAGAAAGAGGAGGAGAGGGAAGGCAACCACTTCACTCAAAAGGTCCATTGTAAGGCAGCTGTAATTACTCAAGTCCGTCGTCTCGGTACGAAGAAGCACAATGTACACAATTTGATAAACAAGGATGAAAAATACATGACGAAACAATAGTAAATTACTGAATCATCTATATAGACAGGTTCATTGCGAAACGAGTAATTAAACAATAAATGTCTCTGTAAACAAACGATTGAAGCCAGACATCTTAATCTTGTAACAACCAAAGTTTGCTTCCTGGTGATTGGGACGTTAAAGACAGCATGAATGGCTTAACCTCCACCAAAAAAGAGGACAGATAAGCCCAGGACATTAGGCCTAAATTTTTCACCAGACCCAAAACGGACGGTTTACATCAGAGACACTTCCATTCCTCGCTCTGATTCTAGTTACATACTGCGAAGTGATAAATGGATGATATGCGTGGCTGCACCAGATTCTTACACATTCTCCTGGAGGTTCCAAGAAGATTTACGACCCTTCATCAGAATCCGACGCCGAACGAAGGAGAAACAGGAAACCTACGTCTCCGAAGAACCAATAAACGAGGAGCGCACAACGACACAGCTTAACAAAGCCCCAGATTGCCGACGCAAACAACAGAAGTAGTGAAATCCACAATCCACGTCAATCAAACGGATCTGAAAGGAACGAAAATTGAGCAAAACAAAGCAACCGTACCTTCCTGCACCTCCTCCCCGGCCGCCCGCTCGCCGAACACCTGAGAGAACTTCCACTCGAGCGGTGCCGGAGGCGCCGGCGCCCCGGCGGCCGGCTCTCCGGCTTCCTCCCCTCTCCTGCCGCTCATACTCCGGACGAACTCGACGGGAATCGAGCAGGATCACGGCGGGCATCAGCGACGAAGCTCCAGATCCTGCCTCGATCGGGAGATCCCCGCATCAACCCCTCGCATCAGCAGGCGGACGGGCGTCGGCGCCGCTCCAGGTTCCCTCCATCGGAGCGGATCCGCGGAGACGGGGAGGAGGAGGGTTCCGCACAAATGGTGGTCGCTCTCAGAGCGAGATCGCTATGACGGAAGAACGCAATAGAAAGAAAAAAAAGAAAACGACAACAAAATAAAATTCCAAAATTATTTTATTTTTATTGCGAAATATTATCTTAAATTTTTATTATTTATATTTTTTATAAAAAATATGTATATTTCACATCAGTCGAGTAAGATAATTAATAATCTCTAATTATAACAGAAGAGATTTTTGTTGTAATAAAATTTAATGTATATTTTAATAAAAATAATATTTATTATAATAAATTATAATTCTATTAGAGATTAAAAAATAAGTTAAATATCTTATAAATACTTCTAATTAATTTACTTAAATTTAATATATATTTTACAAATTCTAACATAAGTATTCTAACGCTGTTTGTTTTTATTTAAAAATAGAAAATATTTTGACAAAATATAATAACAATTGTCGTGATATTTTATATCAAAACAAAACTTATAAACACACATCTAAATGTTTTGTTAATATATTATTCAACCACACTCAGCATAACATTGGCAAAGTTAGTGAGTTTTATTATCAAATAATTACAACATATTGTATACAATGTTTTGTACCATATAGCTTACGGTAGATGGAGAATTTGATTATTTAGTGCCAAATCCTCATTAATGCAATTTGAGAAACAAAATTAAATTGAAATAATTATAGGATAAATTAATTAGAAATCTCTGATTGTAACATGGAGGTCCTTACTGTAACATGGCTTAACATATACTGTAACAGGTGATAACACTAACTGTAATGAGTTACAGCTCTGTTAGAGACTAACAAATAAGTCAAAATCTTATAAGGACTCTTAATTAATTTACCCATATACTACATTTTTAAGATCATGTTATATGATTTATTGCCACTTGTATCGAGCCCCTTGGATTTTGTACATGCACCTCTTTGTGCAACTAGATGGCACTTTTCTATCTTAATAGATTACATAAATAATCCGACTAATATTCAGACAACAAGCATTTATATATTTTAGATCTTTTGTGTATCTAATTTCTCACTAGTATCTTACCTCAATACAACAGATAATCTAACAGATATATAAATCTTAACCAAACAAAAAAACTAGCAAGTCCACATGTCTTAGATTCTCTATTTATCTAAATAAGGCAATATATTAGCAGTGTAGATTTTCTATCCACTTTGTCAAAAAAAAAAAATTTTGCCATTACATTGAATACAGTATCAAATGCAATTGGTTAGATGTTCCATTTTCCATTTTTTTTCCTTCGAGTCAATAAGAAAATAATTTTATAAGAATTTTCCAAAAAACAAATATATATATATATATATTGTTCTAATTATATCAAAATATCAAATAAAAGTATTGGTCTTAATCTGACTTTTTTTTACAAGGAAAAAAAACTATTCATTCAAATAACAATAAGATACATAATAGCAATGGCCAAAACAACTGAACCATGCCACCAATTGAGAGTTCTTGAAGACTGCAATTAGATTGGTAGCAATCTTCGACATGAAGAGGTCTCGGAAGAAACCTCTCTATCAAATGAGAAGTTGATGGATATCTAAATATACAAACGGAGGATATCACGTTGTTGTCATAATTTTAAATTAAAATTAAAAATGAATTTAACATAATTTTTTAAATAAAAATATTTTTTTTAAATTACTCCCAAACACCCTATATAGAAGCTATCCAAAAGATATTTACAAAATGGGAAAAAATGTGTAGGACAGCGATGGAAATGCATGATAGGATTTTGATTAAAAAAATGCTAGTTAGGATGAATGACAAATCAAAGAATACTAAGTAGGGAAGACTAAAAGGCAACACTAAATTGAAGAATATTAGAAAATACTAAACATATGAAGTTTGAAACATTGAACATAGATAAAACCTCCAGATGGAGCCGGAGGAACATATCCTTCTTCAACAAAGAAGATAGCAAAAGGGAACTTACTCTTAGGACTTATCTTTCAGGAAGGGGGTGAAACCACTTAATTAAGACTGTTTAAATTTTGGTCCAATCCAAAGAAATGAACCGATCAATTTGGATCAGTTTGGTTTCAAGTCTCTTACGGTTTAGTTCGATTTTACATTGTAGAATCGAAATGAACCAAATATATATATATATATATTTATATATATATATATATATAATTAAATATACATAATTTTATAAAAGTGCGTGTAGCGCAGTTGGTTAGAGCGCGGTTCATGCGAGATCGCAAGTTTGACTCTCACAATTGCCCTTAGTAATCTATTTTTTTTTATTTTCATTTGAATCGAATTGAATCGAACGGTTCGATTTGATTTTGTTCACTGAGGAGGCTCCGCTCATTTCGAGTTAGATAAAACATAAGTGAACCAGACTGAATCGACGTGTGTTCACCCCTACACCTAATCAAGTAGGGGAAAAAAAAGGAGAACTTGGCAAGGCAAAAAGGAGTGCTGGAAAGTAGATATGGGAGAAAGGGGAGGGGGGAGGATTTGGTAAGAGGCGTCGCCAAGATCGTCGGAAAAGATGGGGCAGAGAAGGCGAGGGCTACAGAGGTGAACTAGACGTAGTAAAGAAAACCCCAGAGACCATACATCGTAAAGATATACATGTTAAAATACGATGTGTTATAATATACATGTGAATATAATAGAAGTGTACAGCAGAATACAGAAGATTTAAGGGGCATAAATATAGTTAATTTTTAATTACAAGTTCATATCAATGTATTTACTTTGATATCTCTTTTTCCCTAATATAACACTCCTTTGGCGGTGGACTAGTTAGTTGAAATGGGCTTTAAGGCTGGGCCCATTTAAAGGGGTCGGCAGGACTCCTAGTTTGCCGGCCCAATAACACCTTCTGGCGAGTGGTGGTATGATGCCGTATAAGTAGCGGCCGCCGTCCACAGCGCCCACCTCGTCTCCCCCTGACCTCGCTGTCGCCGTCGAGCTTCCCAGCGCTCCTCCAACTCATCCGCCGCGCAGGGGAAGCTTTCCGGTATGTTCTCCTCACTTCTCACCTCCGGTTACCTCCGAGGATGTACACAATGCGTCTGCTTTGGCTATTTCTCGTTTTGTTTTTTCTCGTCGGAGATTCTTGGCTCGAGGGTGGTTCTGAGCTGGGTGTATTAGACGCTGGATTTGTTTTGGCGCGGATCTGGAATGTCTCTGTTTCCTTGTCGGAAGATTTCTCGGTTGCGGGGTTAGATGTGAATTGTGATGTAAGTGGGAAACTAGGGTTTGTGTTGTATGTTCCCGGTGATCTTGGTCTTGGGACAATGGATTAGTTCGTGTTTGGATTGAGATCTCCGAGGGCTCGGGAGATCCATGACCTAGTAGGTGATATTGCGTTTTTGTAGGCGTAATTGGCTGATTCTGAGCTCGCATTCCTTTTTTTTTTGTGGTCGGAGTGTTCTTTATTGTTTTTTGGTGGAATTGAGTTGGGCTGATAGAGATGTGTTGTTTTGGCATGTGAGATGGTATAGTCAAGGGAGCGGGATGGCGTCGAAGTTGCATCAACTTCGGTCGAAGGTGGCCCAAGCCTCGCAGTTTGTGGCGAAGCATGGTTGTGAGTACTACAAGCAGCTTCTAGTGGAGAATCAGCAGTATATTCAGCAGCCGCCTACTGTAGAGAAGTGCAACGAGCTGTCCAAGCAGCTATTTTATACTCGTCTAGCCAGGTGCTTCACAATTTTCATCAAAGAGATTAGTTGTTTCTTGTCTTCTTTGAGAATCTTGGCCTGTGACTAGCAGGGACATGCTCTATTTCAGTCATTCACCTTAGCACCTTGTAACTGTATTGGATATTGTTGTTGCTTGCGCCTCGTTCCTAAGCGTGTAGTTCAGGGTTTCTGCTTTTGGCTTCCTGTTTATCTCTTATATTTTACTCTCTATGTTTTACATCTTACTCTGCACATCACTCATAACTTCTTTTTTGCGCGGAAATGTGCTTAGCAACATTCTTTTCGTGTGGAGAAGGAGAATTATATAGTTCTTTTCTGATGTGACAAAAACGTGGCTTGCGCTATTCCATGGGGAAGGAAAGAGTTCTATAAACAAATACTTCCTGTGTTGTCTGTATGTTCGGTGTATATGTGTATCTAACTATGAAAAACTTTTGTTGATTATTTTACTTGGTTATCTTTGCAACTCCAGTGTAAAGCGTGTTATGTATGTATTAAATGGCTTCTTTAGTACATGCATCTAATTTGCCCCTCACTTGGTGTCAGAGTGATGTTCGGGTGTCTCATCTTTTTTCAGTCCTTTTAGTGACCAAGGACTTTACTGCTTTCAGTTTTTCTTTCAAAAGGTGGACTTACCTACTGTCTTCAGTTTCCGAGTCAGTTTTGTCGTGTTTCTTTATGTATGACATTTCTGATAAAAAAAAACATGTGGCAGTAGATATCTTGGATGTTTAATGGCTTAGGCTCGTGATTTAAGATCTTTCTGTTATCATCGAGTGTTGAAAGGCTCTTCACTGATTGCCATTTATAAAGGTAGTAGTGTATGCATGCTATCATTTTTTTCCCTGTTAGTAGGCTGCTGTTTCTTC